>PVJS01012299.1:0-32500 GCA_004027185.1 Glis glis | reverse complement strand
TAGAAATATAACATTTTTTTACTCTTCACCAAATGAAGGTTATGTTTAAAAGATAAAGGGATACAATAGGACCCACAAGAGAACTGTATTTCTTTTGAATCAATGTTATATAAATGAATCGGGCTGTTTGTAATTCTCTTTTTCCCCTTATAATATTAAAAAGGAGAAAAATCTAATACTGCAAAAAACTTGAGGTTGGCAATCTGCAATTATTAGTCATTGATTTTGTGCAAGCACTGTCTATGCAGAATGCCACTGTAGGATAAGATATATTTAAATATTGGGACTGAAGTTGGCTAAGCTTACACTTCTCTGATTAAATAATACATCAATTTCATCCATGTTTTCTAGTCCCTATAACCGAAAAGTGTTATGCACTAAAACTATGATGATACAGTGAATATTCTTTTGAAGTCACCTATGAGGAAAATAAAAGGCTAACTTAAGGTTAGGACTAGCTTTATCATTAAATCCATCTGGTGATGAGTAATAGGAAAATAGCTGCCAGTTTTGTGTGCTTAGCCCATTAGAGTTTGCAGTGTTGGCCCCATTTCACAGAAGAGACATGTGGCTCATAAGGCTTAGGTAACTTGTTGAAGACCATACAGGTAACAGAGTTCATGGTGGACTGACAATCAGGGAGCTTTAGAAATTGGGGAACCAGACATCCTTTTAATCTTATTTTCCAACAATGTCTTCACCTCTCTCCATCACTACTTGCCTTTATATTTTGGCTTCATTCTCCCCAGTCACAGACTGGTCCTCTCTCCCTAACACTCACGTCTCCAAATGTCTACCATATTTTCTCTCTGTAAAAATTCCATAAAAGCCGGGCGTGGTGGCGCATGCTTGTAATCCCAGTACTTTGGGAGGCAGAGACCGGAGGATCCCGGTTCGCGGCCAGCCTCAGCTCTCTCTCTCTCTCTCTCTCTCTCTACTTAGTGAGGCCCTCCCCAACTTCATGAGACCCGGTTTCAAAATAAAGTATAAAAATAGGGCCGGGGGTGTAGCGCGGAGGTAGAACACCCCTGCGTTCAATCCACGGTACCACAAAAAAAAATTCCATAAAATTCTTTGATTAACCCTGAATCACAAGATACCACCCCCCAGATCAATCAAATATGGCCAGTATCTGGGATCTTATAGAAAAGTGGATACTCCCTTTCTGCCTAATGGAAACCCATATTGTTTGAGTGGAGAAAGAAATAGTTCTCAGAGGAGGAAAGGTCTCCCAGGTAGCAAAGTAACTGGCATGCATCGAAGTACAATACAACATTGATGCAATATAATAAGAGTAAGTGTTGGGGGCTTAAACCATGTATGATTGCTTTGTTTTTGTTTTTCCCTCTCTATTCTTTTTCTTTTTTCTTTTTATTTATTTATTTTTTGTACTAGGGATTGAACCCAGGGGAATTCTTCCTTTGAGCTACATCCCAGACCTATTTTATTTTCTATTTTGAAGGAGAGTCTCTCTAAGTTGCTGAGGGCCTCACTAAGTTGGTGAGGCTGGCTTCGAACCTGCTATCCTCCTGTCTCAGCCTCCCAAGTACTGAGATTATAGGCATGCGCCACCAAGCCAGACCTGGCTCCCTACCGTTTGTTGCCACTTATAAGCAGAGACTCTCTATCATTATATGTATAGGAATAGTATAGAAAGAACAAAGAGGCAAGTTTGGGGGGCTTAAGATATTAAGTAGATTGGGGCAAATAGAAGAGATAACAGTCTAGGAACCATGGTTTTTGATGACTAGGGCTGCATTAGTGAATAAGTAAAATTGTTCTTATGAATTCCAATGGCTTAACTTTAAATATTAAGAACCAAAGTCCAGAGGAATCAGAACATAAAGGTAATACCATAAAGCAAAGTAAAGAATAGTGGCAGTCTCCTCTTAGAGCAGAAAGACCAACCGTGAATAAAGGAACAGATTTCTTGGGGGTTTAGATGCTGAGAAGTTCCCTGTAAATCCTCAGGCCCGGGCAAGTCCTTGGGAGGGGAAAATAAGATGACAGAAATCATGAGAGACTACTTCAGAGGTAGTGACTCCTAAGCAGAGGAGTGCGTTTCATGGCTTTCAGGGGTTTGACTGGGGAGACAGCAAACCATTCAGGGAAGTCAACAATCCAATAAGAATCTCCAGTGTCTGACATCCATGTCCCGGTGAATGTTCCGGAAAGCAGCAACTAAGAGAGTCCTTTCTACCCCCGTGAGTACTGGGAAATAGCTAGCTCCCGAGGTAAATGGAGAAGACTAATAAACTACAAGAGACACCAGTCTCAGAAAAGAGGAGCAAAGTTTTCTGTAGCTGACAACTAGAGACCAAGGTGGAAATGCTGACCTTCACAGCAGATGCAGCTGAGATACAAATGTCGCACCCAAAAGCATAAGGGACAGTTACACGTCAGCAGAGGTCAGTTAAGATCAAGGCCATCACAGACCAGAGGTGCACCCACACCCCACTCCTGATCCCGAGAACCTGGGAAGTGTCCCAAATGCACCTGCCACCAAGGACAAAGGAATGAGTACAAGAGTAATAGTGGGGATAAATTGTGAACCGAGAGTAATTAACCTAAAAATGACTCCATTTAAAATTAGGACGGGCAGGGTGATGCAATGCCTGTAATCCCAGTACTTGGGAGGCTGAGGCAGGAAGATCCCAGGTTCAAGACCAGCCTCAGCAATTTAGCCAGATTGTCAGTAACTTACTGAGACCCTTAGTTTCAAAATAAAAATACAAAGGGCTGGGGGTGTAGCTCAGAGGTAATATGTGCCTGGGTTCAATACCCAGAACCACAGAATGAATGAGTGAATGAATGAATGAATGAATAAATTAAATTAGATGTCATTTTGTTGCCTTAAAATGGCTGGAATAAGACTTGTACAAACCAAGCAGAAATGAAAGTCTGTGAGTTCAGTAGGATTTTAAAGAAATAAGCACAATATATTTTTTGCACAGCCTAGATTATGACTGTGTAAAATTAATAACCCTTATAAATATATAACTTATGTAGATATATGCATCAATATATTTTATATGCATATATATGCATTCATGTGCATATATAAAAATCAAATATGGTATATTTGATTTAGAAGTGTAAATTAATACAATTTTAATTATGAAAATACTTAAATGGATTGTATTGTTTCTTTCTTAAAGTAAGCATTTCCCATCTATGATTTTTTTTTGAATTATGTGTAATACACTGAATAAGCTCCTTTACTTGTCCCTAAACAAAGGCTGGGTTCAGTCTGTCGGTGAGATGATGAGCTCATGAATGGATGGCCACGTGCAGTGTGCAGCATAGCAACCACCAAACGAAAAGACGCATTTCAGCAAGTGAGTGATATCTGCACCTGCTGTTGGGTTTGGTACCCTATAAACAACTCTTGAATGGATTCTCTCTGTGCTGTCTTACATATATTTCACTTATTTATGCCCAGTTTCACATGGTTCTCCCTCTGCCTATCGTTCTTCAAGGACCTCCTTCAGGGACCTCAGATGATGGGCATCTGGAGACAGTATAATCATGTGCACACTGTTTCCTGCTTCCTTTATGATAAAACCAGACTCACTATTAATGCAAATGGAATGTGCTTTTCTTGTGTGTGTGTGTGTGTGCGTGTGTGTGTGTGTGTGTGTGTGTGTGTTACTGAGAATTGGAACCAGGGGTGTTCTACCTCTGAGCTAGACCCCAGTCTATTTTGTTTTTTATTTCGAAACAGGGTCTCACTAAATTGCTGAGGCTGGCCTTGAATCTACGATCCTCCTGTCTCAGACTCACAAGTATTGGGATTACAGACGTGCACCATCATACCCAAAGTATATTTTTCTATTGATGGATTATTAATAATAAAAGTGGACGGCATTTACACGCACATCACATGCTTGCATCTGCTACAGGAACTTTTGATCCTCTCTTCTCTCTTCTTTGAGCCTGGACATCTTTGGCAGTTGATTAGCCTTCTCCATTTACCTCAAAAGATAGCTATTTCCCAGTACCATGGGGGCAGAAAGGACTCTCTGTGGCTGCTGCTTTCCGGAACGTTCACCTGGACCTATGCATTAGCCACTGGAGATTCTTATTGGATTGCTGGCTTCCCTGAAAGGTTTACTGTGTCTCGGTCAGCCCTGCAAAAGCCAAGCAACAAATGCCCTTTCAGTTCAGGAATTACTCCCTCTGAAGTAGTAATATACAGTACATGCATTCTTACGTAAATGAAAACATAGGGAATTTTTATTTTTTGTATATGACTTATGCAAACATAGTTATTAACATGCTAATAGAATACAAACAAAAGTAAAAAAATCAATGATACAATTAAACCAATTCCTTACCACTTTAAAAATTAAAAGGATATTTCATATAGAATGGCAAAAGCACATATCTTGGTAATTTTATAACATAAGACCTCTGTGGTCTTGATTAGACTGTAATTTGAAACACAATTGGACACTTTGATAAATAAAACATTACCCTATAAACACTAATCAGATTTATAATAAGAATCATTACAATAAATACTACAACAAAAATATGTATCACATGAGCAAAGTAAAAGTCATTTGAGACTTTACTTTCTTCAAACAATGATTAATATAGCAAAATGTCAGGATTTTTTTTTTGAAAGATAGAAAAAGAGCATAACCATTTGTTTAACAGAAGCACATCCGTGGTTTCTATATTTAGGCTGAAGCTACCACACACCATCAGCAGAAAAAGACGACAAGATACCAACAAAGAAAAGTGATAGTCAAATAATAGCCGACTTTAGCCAGGCATGGTGGTGCACACCTGTAATCCCAGTACTTGGGAGGCTGAGACAGGAAGATCACAGTTTTGAGGATGGCCTCAGCAACTTAGCGAGATCCTCAGCAACTTAGCAAGGCCCTGTTTCAAAATAAATAAAATAGGGCTGGGGATGTAGCTCAGAGGTAGAACCCCCCCCATTGGTTCAGTCCCCAGTTCTGCAAAAATGATAAAAATAATAAAAATAATATCAGAGCTTGAAGTGTTTCACTTATACCATACACTTTTCTTTGATTATCTCTTAAAGGTAGACTCAGAAAGAAGTGGCCCCCCATATAGGAGTGAAGCTTTCCCTATAGCTTTGTCCTTCTGCCCAGGGATGAAAAGTGCTCCTGAGAAACCCTCCATCCCACAGAGCCGTGCGTTGAACTGCGGGGCGGTCCCATCAGCGGATAACCACACACAGGCTATTCCAATATGATACCAGACTGCACTCTTAATTAAACATTACACTTAGAATCAGGTCGGGCTTTTTCTATTAGTGTGCAAATGGCACCGGATTTTAATGGGATGCCTGATTTTCCCAAGCTAATTCCTTATAAAAGGCCCCAGCCTATCACTTCATTTCTTTTCCAAGCTGAGACTTCCCGATGATGGCATCGAAACACTAGAAGCTCTTCAGTGATGGTACTCAAGAAGGAATTTTGTCATGAAAAGCCATAGACATAACCATGTACTACCCTACTTTTCTGCAAGGTCCAATGTGGTTCCTCTTAGCTCAAAATTTTTATGACTGTAATTTTCTTTTTTTTTTTTTGTGGTACCAGGGATTGAACCCAGGGGCGTTCTACCTCCACGCTACACCCCCGGCCCTATTTTTTTATACTTTTTTTGAAACCAGGTCTCACGAAGTTGTGGAGGGCCTCACTAGGTAGAGAGAGAGAGAGAGAGAGAGAGAGAGAGAGAGAGACAGGGAGAGAGAGAGAGAGAGGGAGAGCTGAGGCTGGCCGCGAACCCAGATCCTCCGGTCTCTGCCTCCCAAAGTACTGGGATTACAAGCATGCGCCACCACGCCCGGCTATGACTGTAATTTTCAATAAGTAGAAATAGCTATGATTTGAGAACAATGTGATTCATTCATTTTTATTTTGCAAGCATTTTCTATATGCCAGGCAATGCTTTAAATCCTTTATAGTTATGAACCTCCTTAATATTTATAATAACACAATGAGATAGATACTATTAATATCCTGTGAACTGTAATCCCAGTACTTCGGAGGTTGAGACAGGAGGATCACAGGTTCAAGGCCAGCCTCAGCAATTTAGTGAGACCATGTTTCAAAATAAAAAATAAAATAGGGCTGCGGTAGGTAGATAAAAAGGTGAGAAAAATGGAAGCACAGAGTGGCTAAGGATCTTGCACAAGGACACACAGCTAGAAGTGGCCTAAAGAGTGCTCATACCTTGGCAGCCTGGATTTTGTCTACACCTTTGAAAATTATACCATGTTGTCACAAAAACGTAGATGCCCTAATTCTTTCTGACCGAGCAGCCCTTCTTCTTCAATCACATCCCACACTCCTAGATTACCTTTATGGTTTCCACTAGAAATTTTCTACGTGTCACAGTTAGCTTAAAAATTAGTGAAAGCAGTCATAGATACTTTCCTTATTATTCCAGACACCATGCAATCTAATTTCCTGCAACTTCAGTAATTACCAGAAAGAGAGAGAGAGAGAGAGAGAGAGAGAGAAGGAAAATGAATTCCTACTCAAAAACTGCTACATTCTTGACACTTTATATGACAGTCCACCCCAAATGTTTTCCTCGCTAGCAGATAACTCTGTGAGTCGCGTCTGCATACATTTCCAACATGTGTCTCAGAGTCCAGTATCTCAGGCTGAGAGGAGATTTTGTATATTTGTAGCGGAATGCATCTGAGAGATCGTAGAAGGACTTCCGGTGTGCTTCAGTCTGAGGGAGTGTGGCTGACTTTCATCACGCTGACTTATTTTATTGACAACAGCATCCACAGAAAGAATCGTAACTTGGAAACTCCCTGGGTGTTAACGGGTCTTGAAATTTTCTATTCCTTGGGAGTTAAAAGCTGTTTTCCCTGTCACATACCAGCTGCAGTAAACCGCAGTGAAGAGGAAGCTTCGATTTGGGTGGGAGGAGCACTGTACTGGGAGTCAGAGACTGGAAATGGGTCGTAATGCTACTGCATTGAGCCATGTTGAGCCATTGCTGGCTGTCTCTGACCTTCAGAATCCTCATCTAAAGACAGGAGAGGTGCCACCTTCCTTCCCAGGACTGTTAGATCATTAAATAGTTCTTGTATCAGGGTAGGGCAATTGAGAGTTAATTGTTAGGATCTGATATCAATTTTGGTAATAACTAGAAGAAAAGTGACTAATAGTTAAAAATGCAAGCATCTGAAATTTAGTACCCAACATAGGAAACAATAATGGCTTATATACAAATAAACTCGATATTTATGAAGAGCAACCAACTGCAAGTAGCTTTCTACTTTTTATGCTTTCTCCAAAGTAATTTTTAAAAGACCTTTGGATAGTGCAAAAGATTTAGACAACCAGTTCACAAAATGCTATAAAAAAGGACTTTCTTACATTATTTTCAGACTATTATATCCAAGAAATATTATAGTAGAAGTGTCATGTTAACCAATCCAATTTCTTTAGCTAAGAGATTTAAGGAGGCAACAAAATTCAATGCTTTTTCAAAACCCATACTGTGTTTGGTACATTTGATGATCACATTCATAAGACAAAGTTGTGCTCTTCTACATTGCAAGGCAAGAATTTGGCTTTCATGAACTTTCCATAAATCTAAGGGGAGAGGAATAAAATGTCATATTTTTTAGGCAACGCAGACATGTTACTTATGTGAGCAGGCCAAGAAATTCTGTTCAAATGGACTTTGCTGAAAACAGACTCTTACAGAAATGAAAACCCTTTGATGCGCCTCTTGGAAAGTCTGTTTATAGCACTTCTGCATGAAACAGCTCAGTGTCAGCAGCCTTTCTCAAGACAAGGATGTTGGGGGCCCGATGTGAAATGAAGGAGCAAGCAGAATTCTTTCTGATAATCCCCAGCTCCGCTCTGGGAATTCTGCCCACTGTATAGGAAACTCTTTCTCACCCCTAACTAGGTATGCTACTCTCTGGGCCACCTTGTCCCTCTCCTTGCTGGGGAGGATTTATTTCTGATACATTGGTTTCTAAAAGGAGTTAGTGACTCAATAGGTGACCACCTCCCCCCAAAGGATATTTACATTTAAAGCACAGTGCAGATCCCGGGATAAGACAGTTTCATCAGTGGAACAGTAGCCTCTGGGAGCTGATGTCAGCAAGCCCACAGCAGTCGCCCTCCTCCTGAGAACTGATCCGGGTCTCAAGATCTTGAGTTTCTTCAGAAGAGAGCCTAACTCCAGTGGCGGGATGTCCTAGTAACGTCCAGGCAGCAAACGGAACAAACAACACTGACTTTTCACCCAACTAAAGACTCTACCTTTAGTCCCCATTGCAAAAATATTCAGAGGTGAAGTGATTGAATCAGGGCTCTAATCTCATCAGTGGATAAATCCACTAACACTTAATAATTTGAAAAGATTTACTGGGTGATAACTCAAGCAGGTAGGGCGTGGCTGGAGGAAGTAGGTCACTGGGTAGGCCTTGGGCGTTGTATTTGTCCCTGAAATATATGTCCTCCCCCAGGGAGGGTGGCTTTCTGTCACCCTCCTTGCTTCCAGCAGCCATGGAGTTGAACTCAGCTTTCCTCTGCCATGCGGTGCAGCCATGCTACTGCCTTGGAGTCAGCCGACTATGGACTGTATCTCTGAAACTGTGAGCCAAAGAAACTTTTCCTCCTCTATGTTGTATATGTCAGGTATTTGGGTCAAAGCAACAAAAAACACATTCTATTAGATATTATAAGTAATCTAGAGATGATAAAGTATACAGAAGGATATGTGTAGGTTATATGCAAACATTATGCCGTTTTGTAGAAGGGACTTTAGCATCCTCAGATTTGAGTATTCCCGGGGATCTTGCAACCAATCCCCCACAGATGCCAAGGGACAACTGTGTATGTTTAGGAATTGAATTTCTTCCCAAAGGTGACTGAGGCCTTCTATTAAGAGATCTTATTGTAAACCGGGCATGGTGGCACACACTTGTAATCCCAGTACATGGGAGGCTGAGACCGGAGGATCCGGGTTCGCGGCCAGCCTCAGCTACTTAGTGAGGCCCTCCGCAACTTAGTGAGACTCTGTTTCAAAATAAAGAATAAAAAATAGGGCTGGAGGTGGAGCTCGGAGGTAGAATGCTTCTGGGTTCAATCCCCAGTACCACAAAAAAAGAGGTCTTATTGTTAAAAATAAAAATAAAAAATAACAAGATCTCCTCTGGTAGGGTGTAGGGAGGTTGAAATTAGTGCCTTATACCATATAAGAATCTAACATCTTGCCGGGCGTGGTGGCGCACGCTTGTAATCCCAGTACTTTGGGAGGCAGAGACCAGAGGATCCGGGTTCGCGGCCAGCCTCAGCTCTCTCTCTCTCTCTCTCTCTCTCTCTCTCTCTCTCTCCCCCCCTGTCTCTCTCTCTCTCTCTCTACCTAGTGAGGCCCTCCACAACTTCGTGAGACCTGGTTTCAAAATAAAGTATAAAAAATAGGGCCGGGGGTGTAGTGCGGAGGTAGAACACCCCTGGATTCAATCCCTGGTACTGCAAAAAAAAAAAAAAAAAAGAATCTAACATCTTTTGCTTTCTATTGAATTTAACCCAGGAGCTATTTTATCCTCTATTCCGCTTGTCTTCATTTGCTTTATTTGGTTGTTGTTTTTGTTTAAAACTATTTAACTTCACTTGATCATTAATGTATGATTGGATAAATGTAGCTAAGAAACATATACATTTATATGTTTTATGCTCATACAAATATACACTTTTTAAAATAAAGAAGATTCCAACAGAATCAGTGAATCCTTTTCTTTTCAGGCAGGGTGAATTTCTGGGGAACAAAGTATGGTAATGTGTAGACGGTTATCATAATACAAAAAGGAACAACGATTGCAGATGCCATGTTAAACAAATGAAATGCAGTAAATTAAATGAAACTACTTTCTGTAACACTTTACGCCTCTATCTGTTAATTTTGAAGAAGGCACCATAGTGAGGCTTATTTCAGTACAAAGTCATATTATGCAGATGTACTACATTTATTTATTTTTCTTTATGAAAAAAAATATATAAAGCTTTGTAGCTTGCCCCAGTTAGGAAGAGCATGAGATGCTTTGCGACGCCGTACTTCTCAGCCTCGGAGATCTCTTTGTCATTTTCCCTCCTTCATACTCCCCGGGGTTTCAGACCTGTCCCTCAACCCTGCAGCAAGAGCCAGGGGAAGAGGGGTCCTTTCTTCTGTCCTTCCTGGTACTTGTGACTCATCTCCTCCAACATCCTCTAAGGCATTATTCTCTCAATTACGTGCTCTCTTTTGTATCTGTACCATCCACACTGGTACTTCCTCTCAGCCTTTACATGCAAACAAAAATGATAAATCACTTCTATCTTAAGAAAAAAAGGAAAGTTCTCTACTCTCTTTCTCCTGTGGTTACTGACCTTTGCAACTCCTTCTTTCCAATGATTCCCTCAAAGTGTGGCCTCCTGTAAGGCCGCTACTGGCCGCCTCCCCTCTCTCCCCCTCCTTCCCACTCATGCCTCATCTTTGCCCTCCGTTTTCTTCTCCTATCACCCCTCTAACAGTGCCCAGAACCAGCTTCTAATGGGCAAATTCAAAGCGCCTTTCATCCTTAAATAACCTGACCTCTCACAGTCTGAGGCATTGCTAACCAAATCAACCTTTCTTTTAAAAACTCCCTTTTCTGTTCTCTCCCAGTTCTCCTTCTAAATTTCTGACCACTTCTTATAAGTCTCCTACCAGGCCTCTCTCCATGACCACCCCTGAAAATGTTGTTCCTTGGAGATCTGTCCCTGATCCTCCTCTTCTTGCCATAGATTCTCTTCCTAGCTGTCCATTCCATTTCTGTCCCATTTACTGATCCTTTCTCCTTCACCCACCTCACAAAAGCTGCTGCTTGTCCAGATTGCATCTGTGGACCTCTTTGTTTTCCCATCTATAAAATGGCATCAATAATAGCAACCCCACATAAAACTATTAGAAAATTAAATGAGATGGTGCATGGCATTGTGCATAATTATGGGCTATTATTTTTTAGTTCCTTTGTATACACACTTCTCTCTAGTTAATACCACTCACAATGAGCCAATAATCTAGTAATACCCAAATGTAACAGGTTCTGCAATCCTTGTGTGTTTACTCTGGGGCTCAGAGCTGCATCTACTCAGTAAACCTTAATTAAGAACCTTCTGTGTGAAGCACTTATTTAGGAATAGACTATGCAACTGGGTGTGGTGGTGCACACCTGTAATCCCAGTGCTTGGGAGGATGAGAAAGGAGGATCATAGGTTCGAGGCCAGTCTCAGCAATGTAGTCAGACCCTCAGAAACTTAGCTAGATCCTGTTTCAAAATAAGATAGGGCTGGGGGTGTACCTTGAAGGGAGAATACCCCTGGGTTCAATCCCCAGTACAAAAAAAAATTGTCTGCAAAGTTGGATAATGTTAGAAAGAAGGAAGGAATCTAGTTACTGAGATTAAATTGCTCAAAGTCTATTGGAGACGCTAGAGAAGTAAATATTGTAAATAAATGATGAACATGGCAGATGGAAGGATATATTGGTGTAAAATCAAGGTACAGCTATCCTCCAGCTCAAGCTAAAAATCTTCAAATCCTCCTCTACTGTTCCCTATTATAGGTAGAATGACAAACAGGAGAAATCAAGTCCTGAGACACTACTTCTTAAATCACTCTTGGAACTCATCCACTTCTCTCTTTTGCCACTTTTACTACTCTGTATCAGTAACTAACACTAGTTGCAATGTGTGTCATCTTTCTAACATACAAACCTAATCCATTTTGTCCCTACTTAGACTCTTTCAGTGGGTCCCTACCATCCACATAAAAAGTAATTCTGTGGAAGGCAGAGAAGGATGAATGTCATGTTTCCAGTATCATCTGACCCACATGTATTCTTCATTCCAGACCTGGAGACACCAACAGTTCCTTACTTCTCGGTGCCTTCGCCTATGTTTTATCTCTCTGCCTGCTGATTCCTCCTCTTTTCAGGGTAGCCACTGACCTTGATGCCAGCCAGACAGTTACTGAGAAGGGTTCAGTGTTTAAGAAATCAAAGCAGGCCTGAGAGCCGGGCGTGGAGGCACATGCCTGTATTTGGGAAGCTGAGACAGGAGAATTGCAGGTTCAAGGGGAGCCTCAGCAACTTAGCAAGGCTCTCCCCAACTTACTGAGACCCTGTTTCAAAATAAAATAGAATGCCCCTGGATTCAATCCTCAGTACTACACACACACACACACACACACACACACACATACACACACACACACACACACACACACACACACACACACACACAAAAGCAGGACTGAGAACAGCAAACCGTGATAGAGTGAATAGGCAACATCAAGTGCAAGGCCAAAGTCAGGAGCCAGATGGTAAGGATGTTGTATCCAGGCAATGATAGAGTTAAAAAATGGAGATAGATACAGGTTAGCCAGTATCTAGCAGGTGAATGGATTTAGTGGTCTTATAAAAATAGCAGTAAAGCATTTAGTGATATACACCTAATTTCTACTATCTAGGAAAACAATGCTAATCTTTTCTACATTGTCTTATTCTCTCTCCTTTTTGTGTTAATACTTCCCTAAATTTTCCAAATTATCTTAGACAGACTTAACTTCTTTCTCCACAGACTTATAGGTTCTTTTCATTCTTAACACATTGTATGATCATTAGTTTCACGTATATTCTCAATTTGACTGTGAATCTGAAATAACAGAGAATCCGTGTCATTTATAATAGACATTCTATAAATTCCTTTTAAAGGAATAAGTGAATAAGTAAATAAATAAATGCTATCCTTCCTCCCTGCGAAAGGGTTAATGTTTAACAGATTGTCAAAATAGGTCGTTTTCCATGAAATCCCTTCTGCTGCTGATAGAATTAATAAATACACACATAGTTTGGGGATTGACTGTCTGACAAAAGCCCGTGATTTGTGGTATCAACTGTATCAAGAGTATCAGAATGAACCGCGTGTGGCGGCACATGCCTGTAATCCCAGTACTTGGGAGGCTGAGACAGGAGGATCGCAGGTTCAAGACCAGCCTCAGCAACTTGGTGAGGCCCTCAGCAACTTAGCAAAACCCTGTTTCAAAATAAAAAATACAGCCGGGCATGGTGGCACACGCTTGTAATCCCAGTACTTGGGAGGCGGAGACCGGAGGATCCGGGTTCACGGCCAGCCTCAGCTATTTAGTGAGGCCCTCCGCAACTTCGTGAGACCCGGTTTCAAAATAAAGTATAAAAAATAGGGCCGGGGGTGTAGCTCAGAGGTAAAACTCTCCTGGGGTCAATCCCTGGTACTGCAAAATAAATAAATAAATAAATAAATAAATAAATAAATAAATAAAAATTGAAAAAAATACAAAATACAATAAAGCTGTGGGTATAGCTCAGAGGTAGAATGCCCCTGCGTTCAAACCCCAGCACCACCAAAAAAAGAAAGAGAATACCAGGTTGCCTGTATCTCAGGATGCCTAGAAGGAGAACAGAATTCTGATGTGGTCTATTTCCTTAGTTAAAAACAGAAAAGTTTTCAGTTCCATCAATATAAATAAAAACATAAAGAAAATGTAGGTTCAAGTTGGAGGTCCAAAGTCAAGTCACTCTTGCATGAGTTTTTGCTGTCACCATCATCATTGTATATGGTTTCTTTCCCCTTCTCACACATTTGTGAACCTCTGAAGGATAATTCTCAGTTGCAAAACTGCAGTCACTTCTCAGCCCTTCACACACGCTTTGGGCATTCACTTGCTGATCTTGATGATATCTTGTGAAACAACTGTGCTAAATTAGACTCAACTTCTACAGACCTTCAGCAGGGAATTGTAATGCATCTGTATAATAGGATGCTGGAGCTGAATTGGACCATCCTCTGGTACCTTTTTTAAAATTATAACCAACAGGAACAAACTGTTAGGGAAATGTCTTCTCAATTCCCCCAACAAAGCATTTAGCAGATTTCCACTATATGGCTTTATGTTCATTAACATTCCAGCCATTGTCTGCAACCTCGTTTGTTTCAGCATTTGCTTTGGATTTGCACTGTTGAAATATTTGCCTTTGTTTCTTGGTTTTTGTTTTGTTTTTCCTTACTGCATCTTCTGGACCTTTGACTATTCCTTGTGGTTTTAGCAGAATATGCTAGGAGGATAATTACTAAAAATATATTTATAAATATATTGTATAGATTTTTTTCCTAAAAAGGAATACATATATAAGGCTACTTTTCACCGGTCAGGAAAATTTTGTGAAAGTACACCTATTGAATACAATGCCTCATCCCAATCTCCCAGTTTTATTTCAAAAGAGGAACAATTATCAATATCTGCATTTTCTGTTGTGAATTATTTGTTTCTTAATGAAGTCTTCTCTTTCTGAATCTGATTGTAATCTGAGTTATTATTCAGAAGGACATGTGATCTAGGTGCATGTGTGTGTGTGTGTGTGTGTGTGTGTGTGTGTGTGTGTTTGTGTGTATTCTAATAAAGATAATACGTTTGTACAGAAATATCCACACTCTTATTTGGTTCCCCTTGTGATTAAATTGACCAAATTTATGAGAGCTAATGGATATTGGACTCAGGGAGTTAAAGCAAAAGTGTGGTTGTCTTAGCTTTAGCAAGTTTGGCTGACCTACATATGTATATAATTTATGCCCTTGATCTCATCATTATAATGTTCTAAGTAGATGAATAAAATATATAGTATCATAACCTGTTTTAGTTGGTTTTCTGTTACTATAACAAAATACTTGAGATAATAAACTTATAAAGAGAAAGGTTTATTTTGGCTTATAGTTGTGGAGGTTCCAATCCAAGATCACTTGGCCCCATTGTGTTGGACCTATGAGGAGGCCGCATATCATGGTGAGAGCATGTGGCATAGTAAAACATGACCAGGATGTAAAAGACAGTGAGGAGAACCCAGTGTCCCACAGTCCCCTTTAAGGGCATGCCCCCAGTGACCTAAAATCTCCCACTACCCATCTCTTAAAGGCTCCGCCACCTCTCAGTAGCATCACCCTGGGGACCAAGTTTTTAACACGTAGGCCTTTAGGGGACATCTAAGATTCAACTGTAGCATAGAATTTCTAAAGCATTTTTATTCCATTTTGATCGATTTTTTCATCTTTATATCTATACAGATTGAACACACAGTAGACACAAAATTATTTTATTTGAAAGGTTGAAGTCAAGAAGGAAGAGAGAGGAAGGAATGAGCAAGGGACTTATCTGAGGTGAGGGGAGGGAGGATGGATTGATTTCTGATTTTCCTTCCAACTGATTTCCTTACTATTTCTGAAAGTCACTCGGGAATGCCTGACAATGCCATTAAATAAACAATGCCCCAGAGTTCCTCAGACTCTCCCACAAAACCATGAAGACACTTCAGCAAGAATCACCAGGGCTCGAGGTGCTTCCTGTATCAAACGGTTCTTGCTGAAGCCTGCGGGACAGAGGAGGGAGGACCTGCTCTCCTTGCCAAAGGCTCTCAGCAGTGGCAGTATTGGCATTTTGGACCAGATAATTCTTGGTGAGGCCATGGGGGTGGAGCAGACCCGTGCATTACCAGATGTTTGGTAGCCTCCTTGGCCTCTAACCAGATACCAGAGCAAACCCCTCGGCCCTTCACAAAAGTCAAAAATGTCCCCAGCCAATGAAAATGTCATCCAGGGGCAGGGATTGCCTGCAGTAGAGAATCGCTGCCTTGTATATACTCTTATCTTGGTACAACGGCCATCATGCCTTGTGGATTTCCAGTGGGGTCAGGACCACAGTGAAATACAGATCTCTTTGGGCTTGCTGGAAGATTGACTCTGATGTAGCCCCGTTCTACCCCTCCTGAACCCCCATCCATCCACATGCTCGCCTCTGTGTTGCTCTTTCTTTCTCCAGTCATCCACGTCACACACAGAGACCTCTAACCATCCCATCTGCACATCACTGAATGTAACTTTGACCATATCATTCAACACACAAATTACATTAGTCAGGGACATTATTACTTCCCTGATGATAGAGTTATAGTCTAGGCCCCATTGTGAATGATTCTGCCTAAATGGGTTCATGGTATGACCAGCTTATAAAGATCAAAATGAAATTCTCATGATGCAGAATAGCAGTGTGTTTCAAGGAGAGTGAAGGCGCTGACTTTGGATATCTTGAGTTAAAATCATAGTCCTGCAATTTATCAGATATCTATAACTTTGGGCAATAACTCCTATTTGTCTCAGTCATGGTCATCTGTAAAATGGGTATAAGTCTAATACCTGTCTCATTAGACTGTTAAGAGGTTTAAATAAGAGGCTATGTGGAATATTATGTAGAAGAATGTTTAATATATATTAACTATTATTCTTATAATAGTAATAGATCTCACAACAGTACCCCCTATACACAAATATACATACAATATCATACACACATACAAGACAACCAAACCCATATTTCAGTCATTAAGTTTATAGTTAAATAAAATGCCTTTTTACATATTGTTTGATGTTATCTTATGACACTAGAACTCTTGATTTCCTTTTATTTTCATGTTAGTCAGTAGATGCTTAAGCAGCATGCTGCCCTGGTATTTTCAAGTCTATTTTAAAGAAAAAAATTGTTTTTTTTTTTTAATGATTAACATTGACTTTAGGCTATATAATCAATGGTCAGTTCAGTGGCCTTAATTTTCCTGCTTCATAGCATCTCACCCATTGACATCTTGCTCCTCAGATTCACTAATATATATATGTATATATTCTTCCAAAGTATATGTACATATATATGTGTATATATATGCAAAAGTAGACATATGGCCGGGCGTGGTGGCGCACGCTTGTAATCTCAGTATTTTGGGAGGCGGAGACCGGAGGATCCGGGTTCGCGGCCAACCTCAGCTCTTTCTCTCTCTCTATCTCTCTCTCTCCCTGTCTCTCTCTCTCTCTACCTAGTGAGGCCCTCCACAACTTCGTGAGACCTGGTTTCAAAATAAAGTATAAAAAATAGGGCCGGGGGTGTAGCACAGAGGTAGAACGCCCCTGCGTTCAAACCCTGGTACCGCAAAAAAAACAAAAAAAAGTAGACATATGAGTGTTGTGAGAGAAAAGAAATCAAGATTCTCAATGATTTATAGGGTATGATAGGAAAACAGAGAGGGAGCTGAAACGAGGCGACAGGAAGGGTTTCATGGTGACTAGGTTTCCAACCCCATAGTGTGTATGAAACAGGAAATTCCGAAGAGGAAACGTTTTGTGGAAGAAGGACAGTAAGTCCAATTTAAACTGTATAGATGGAAAAGAAGACTTGAGAAGGAGCCTGTGTCCATCTTGACCTCAGTTCACAGTAAAAATTGAGGATTCTCCATAGAATGACCAGAGGCAACTTTGAAGGAAATCTGCAAAGGAATTCAAGCTTCACTAAAAGTTTTGGAAGCCAAGAGAAAGTATTTGGATAGCTCTGTTATGCTACAAATGGATTTCTGCTAACAATCTGGATTTTCTAAGGAAAGGTATCTTATTTACCACACCACCTCATTTGAATTAAAACAACTAAAAGCATTATCACCCATGCAGAACTAGAATAGAGAAGAAAAAAAAAACTAGAATAGGTTACCATCACTCTTTTAACTGTTCTAGTGTTTAAATATCACTATAATTTATCTATACAAATCAATAAGATAAATGGCCTTTATAGCTCTCAAAGGCAGAAGAGATATTAGTAGTTCCATTTAGTAGGTATGAAAACCAAATCTCTGGTAATTTAAACAATGTACCGGAGGACTGGATCCTCACATCCGGGTCCCAGAAGTGATGAAGCAAGAGTTGAAACCCAGCATTTTAAAACTCTACTTCAATGTTTACCCATATTATCTCTTATCCATTTATTTTTGGTAGACATTTAGTAAATATTTGTATAAGAAATTAACCTCCCTTCCCTTTACATCAAAACAGGTACAGTCTCAAAGGGCAGCCTTCTATTGTCAGAAAAGTGTTAAAATATTGCTTTCACCAAAAGCTTTGGTAACAGGATATTTGACAAACTGCATAAGGTCTCCCTGTCCATCAAAAATCACAAAATGGCTGGGCGTGGTGGCGCACGCTTGTAATCCCAGTACTTTGGGAGGCAGAGACCGGAGGATCCGGGTTCGTGGCCAGCCTCAGCTCTCTCTCTCTCTCTCCCTGTCTTTCTCTCTCTCTCTCTCTCTCTCTCTCTCTCTCTCTCTCTCCTTAGTGAGGCCCTCCGCAACTTCGTGAGACCCGGTTTCAAAATAAAGTATAAAAAATAGGGCCAGGGGTGTAGCACGGAGGTAGAACGCCCCTGGGTTCAATCCCTGGTACCGCAAAAAAAAAAAAAAAAATCACAAAATGTCATGCAGGAAAGAAGAATGGATAATGTTCCAAATAGTCTCACATAAGCTTAAAGAAGAAGAAAAGGGCCACACAACTATACCTCTCATCCTGGTGGGCAGAAGCTTACGTTTTTATCATAAACTCTCCCTGGTAGACAGGTAGGGAATAAAAGTGGCATTATTCTTGGCTGACCAAAGTGAAAACAAAAAGCAGAAAAAGATAAGAGGATTTACCTAAAATCACGCAGTTAGTCCATTAAAGAACAAAGAGAACACAATTGCTTTTGGTTATCTTTTCCAATATGTTATGTTACCACCTATTATATAAATAGAGAAATTAAATTGAAGGGTGGCTCAAGAACAAATGAAATCTCCTTTAATTTGCTGGTCTTCCTATAAAAAAGAACCCATGTTGAAGCTTCACCATAATGTGGCTCACTCCGGTGCAGAATTTAATATATGGAGTTCATCCACAGAATTAACTTTGGGAGCTTGTCTGCTAAAATTCCTGAAGAAGCTGCTCATAATAAGAATTTGACTCAGAGTTGAGATCAAGCCTGAGAAAAGTGCCACAGAGAGAAGCAGCCGCCCCTGGAGAAGGCCCACAATACCATTTTATTTCTTCGACTATTTTTCTAAATCTACATACAGAACATTTTTCCAGTGACCATCTAATGATATTAACTAGTCACATCTGTAAAATGAAATAATAGCGCTATTCTGCCTCATGACTTTGTTATAGGGTTAAATGAGGTTAATATTTTAATGCACTTAAAACATAAGTATTTGTTAAACTAGAAAACAAATAGTTTTCTTCCCTACTGTACTGTCCATGTATCCAACTACATAATTTGCATTTCTTTTTCAGATTTTGGCGGTGTTTAACAGCAAAAAGGTAAAGGAAAATATTGCACTAGAAAAGTATTTTTGGCAAAGGTCACTTAAGGATTTGATCATATGGGGGGAAAAAGTCTTTCCTATGCTGAAAGAATTTTTTTTCTCTTTTTTGACACAAGAGACGAAGAAACGATTTTCTCTATAAATGTCCAGAAATGTAAAGGGACATATGAGTAATTAACTGGAATTCCCAATTAAGAGTCTGCAGAGTCGCGGATGCTTCTTGCTTTACTTTGTCATCCAGTAGCATTTCCAAGAAGTGACATCTTCTTACACAAGGGTCTAAAATGCAAATGATTTGAATTCTGATGGCCTTGAATCTGAGCAGAAAGTGACACAAAAGTGTGAAGTTTTGTTGAATGTCCCTGAGGGTTTAAAGGTGTAAAAGTATTGGATGTATATAAATAGGACAAGGAGGCTGCTGCATCCCATTTTCCTAAATTAGAAATTGACAGGACAAACCCTAGAAGTAGCCCTTGGCGCTAGTTGATATTCAGGGTCTGAGGTGAGCTAAGGAGGTATATGACTCAGAGTAGAGAAATTACTAGAACTACTGAATGCATTCAGATAAGAAGAGGATGAAGCGGGCCTTCCTGCTTGGAAACCCGGAGACTTCAGTCTCAAGTAAAATATTTATTTAAAGAGTAGTACTAAGCTTCATTTAAGTGTTAAATGGCTGAATCATGCTACATAAAGATTGTCCTAAATATAAAGGGCTATTAACCCTCACAATCACCCCACTTTGTGAGCAGGAGAAAGAGTAGTATTAAAAAAAAAAAAGAACCATACCGAAGACGAAGTTACCTGGACTAAAAAGCAAGTGAAATTATTTCTAGAGTTTTGTTTCATTTCTAACCCACAGTTACATTCATCAAATTAGGGATCTGAAAAGGCAATTTAAAAGCTACAAATGGAACAAATTGAACCTTTCCCAATCCAGTTTGCATCAAGGTGATATTATGCCTGTGAACTTCAGAGTTTTAGTAATAAAAGGTCCCAATTAGTAAGATACTACTGAAGACGTAGCTGAAGCTCATTGCCAATGTTGGTGTAAGGAATGGTTTAAAAGATTACTCCCACAGAACAGACTAAGCCATTGCATGACAGTCATTAAAATGTTGTGGAAAATAGTTCAGATTTCAGAGTCGCACTAATTTGGTTTCAAACCCTGACACTCTTTTAATTGTCTGTAACTTTGGGGGTATCCTTGAGCTTATTTGGCCATGAATTACTTGCCTATCAAATGGATGTAATAGTATTAGCCACCTATCTTTGTGAGGAATAAATTAGATAATTTGTGTGAAACATGCAATAAATAGAAGCTATTTTTATTGACCTAAAAAGGGAAAAATCTAGTTTCCATTAACCATATTAGTCTCTTATCACAATGTGTATGAAACGATGAAACCATTTCACAGGTTCTATTGAAATTAAATAAAAGTGTTTCTCCTTCTTAATTAAAGGAAGATGATCTAAAGCTCTAGATTAGGGACTCCTGCCTCTGGGCGTCTGTGTTTAATACCTGTGAACACTTCCAGTAGGGATTTTCTCTGTTAGCATCTCTACTGAATATATTATTACCCAGTGATGATTTCACTACAATGTAAAAGCCCTTTTGAGATACATTTCTCTTAACACTTTTGTACAAATTATTTTTCTTCTTATTTGAATACAGCTATTTTAGGAAGCAATGATTTACCTTTGACCTTTTATTGCCAGAGCTGTCTAGTTAAAGTCAGGCTATCCAGCTTCCTGGAAAACTCTGTAGGACAGGATGGTAGGGGTGAATCTGAGTCTAATACTCTCAATTTACCCTCATAAGTAAATTACTGTGTACGCTCAATGACAGTGTCTTGAAGTTCAGGTACCATGATGAAGCATTCCATTTTCTTTTGTTTTGCTTTGTTTTGTTGTCTTGGTCTGTTTTCGAGGTGAGGAGCTACACAACAGACTTTCCTATTGGAAATTGAATTATCGACCTAATTTCTGTGTATGATATTGGCTTAATTAGAGCACTGTCCATAACCATCTGACATAGTCTACAAAAATAGCTTTTAAAGCACAGCTACACTATTTCTTCCAAGCAAGTGTCAAAGCTGGGATAAACGTTAAAGTGCACAAAATTAGGTACAATAATGTATCAGATCTAACTTTTTTTTATTCTTATATTCAAATTTTCCATGAATTCAGCTCACTGAGTTTCCGTATATGTTATCTGAGGTAACATGTAAACAGAAAGCTAAATAATGGGCAACAAATTAAAAGCATCGCCTTCTGTACCTCTGTATTTCTTTCTAATTAAGAAAGATGTTAATTGAAATTAGAATGACACACAGCCTGTGCAGCCATCTCCTGGGTATTGTAATTGGTTTGTGGAGCTGTCACCTGGGGTCATTCACTCCATTCACTCGAGTGATTCCTGCCTGGATTGAAAGTGACTGAAAATTCTCACCTAAAAATCAACTTCTAGCTTATGAAAGAGGATTGCCAGTGTACAAATATATCTGCTTCCCAATCAGATTTTCTTTAAACATTTACAGAGGAAACACTGGCTTTTATTACTCAGTTTGCTTCAGTGGTTCTTTCTCCATGAAATGTCCCCTAACTCACTTTTTGGTTGCGTCTAGACTTTTTGGTAGCTTCAGGACACCCTACAGAACCAAGCACAACATCTCAAGACTCTGCCATCTGGTCTCAAACTAGCTCTTCACTCCTTTCTCTTACTGTTCATCCCACCCCCTTCTATTTACTGTACATTTCAACCGGTCTTTATTTCCCCCACCTGCATGTCCTGTGTTTCTCCACCAAATAGGTATGTAGATGTTCTTCAACTTCCAATGGAGTTATGGTTTGATAAACCCACCATGCACTGAAAATATTGTAAGTCAAAAATGCATCTAGGCAGGGCATGGTGGCTCATGTCTGTAATCTCAGTACTCAGAAGGCTGAGACAGGAGAATCATAGGTTCAAGGCCAGCTTTAGCAACTTAGCAAGACTCTGCTTCAAAAATGAAAAAATAGAAAGGGCTGGGGGTGTGACTCAGAGGTAGAATGCCCCTGGGTTCAATCCTCAGTACCAAAAAAAAAAAAATGCCTTTAGTGCACCTAACCTACTAACTACCATAGCTGAGCACTACAGCAAGCAAGCAATGGGCATTTCCCCGCGTGATCATGTGGCTGACTGGGAGCTGCAGTTCCCTGCCACTGCCCAGCATTATGAGAGAGTACAGTACCATGTATTCCTAACCTAAGAAAAGATAAAAATGCAAAATGCAGTTTCCACTGAATGCATTTGACTTTTAGGGGCCATCATACAGTTAAAAATCTTAAGTTTAGGACCACCCAGGTGTCTTCTACCCAGCCCAAGTACCATATCTTCTGATAAATTCTTTATTGTTCCTCTTAGCTGAAAAGAATATCACCCCCTTTCAATTCTCCAGCCTCTTTATCTGAGTCTCCCACTGAGTTTGTCCTTCTCTACCTAGTAGATGTCAAGCTCCTTGGGATCAAATACTATGTCTTGTTCATTTTTGTAGCCCTGATGTAGCCCCAATATTTATCCCATGTTAGGCACCTATTGGGTATTCATGAAATAAATTTTGGATTAAAAAATAAACTTATCTATTAACAAGTCTACATATGTATTTGAAATCTTTGTTTAGGATACTTTAGGACCAGTGTATATGATGCCCTGTCTTTAATTTAGAAAGACTAAATAAAGATAGTTGACGAAAAACAAGACAAAAAATAGGGGTAATCAAAACGTCAAAAATATCAAGACTAGGGGAAATTAACATTTTACATATTTTCACCTTATATACACAATAAATATGTAATAAATATGACATACTAAAACCAAGATGGGCATATCAGATTTAATGTAATGTTTTTGTTTAATTATCAAAATATCTGATAAATTCTTTTGTTTCAAATCTAACTTAAGGCAGTATCAACTCACTTCAACCAAGGCAGAATATTCGGGATGAAATTAATAAAAATTTTATATAATATAATCCTTATCCTCAAAGATTCCATAAACAAGATATAAACAAAATATAAACTAATATAGAAAATAGAATATGCAGATGCCAAGAGAATGTACAAAGTTTGAAGTTTGGATAAAAGACATGCTTTCTTCGAAGAACTTGTGGAATTTAAAATAGACTTTGGGGCATAGGGAAGATGGGTATGGATAGAAATTGGGGTAGAAAGTTTCACGCAGAGGGAATAACATGAGTAAAGATGTTGAGACACTTTCCAAAATTATTCCAATTTACTAGAAATAGGAGGTGCAAGTGGCCAGTAATAACAGTAATAATACCTAACATCTTTTGAGCAGACCTCATATTCTGGGGATTGTTATAAGCACATTACATGTCCTAATTTCATTTAATTTTTTTATAAGCCTGGGAGTTCAGGACTATATTCCCACTTAATAGAAGATGGAAACAAGACAGTGGTTAGAATGAGAATGACAACTTTAAAGATGAGTTTAAATCATGCTGTAAAATGGGGAAGTGGGTAATGCTTCTTCCTAGAGAACTGGAATCATTCTTCCTAGAGAACTGGATGAGGATAGTGGAGGATACAACTGAGGAAGAGGAGACACCCCTGGAAAGGCATGGAAGTCAGAAGTAGCATGGCACAAGTAAATGTCCAAGAGCAGGCGCAAGAGAAACTGTGAGCAGCTAGTTTTCATTGAAGAGTGCTATGTAAATGGTTTGAGAATTTGGCAAACAGACCAAGAAGAGCTTGCATGCCAGGCCCAGGGGCTTTCTTCTATAGGAAACCTTGAAGGATTTGGAACATTGGAAAGATGGACAGAGACTCATTTTCAAATAGATTACCGTTACAACCATGTGGAAGGTAGATTTGAAGAGAAAAAGCATGCAGGTGGGGAGGCCAGATAGGAGGCAAGTGCCCTTAATATTCCAACAAAAAGGGATGAAACATGATCTAAAACACAGTAATGATTACAGGTACAGAGAAGAAAGAAGATGTGGCACATTGAATTATACAAAAGTGGTGGTGGTACACACCTGTAATCCCAGTACTTAGGAGACTGAGACAGGAGGATTGCAGGCTCAAGGCCAGTCTCAGCAACTTAGTGGGACCCTGTATCAAAACAAATAATAAAATAGAGCTGGGGGTGTAACTCAGAGGTAGAATGCCACTCGGTTCCATCCCCATACCAAAAAAAAAGAAAATAGAAATAATTATCCAAAAGTGGATATCTTAACTCTCATCTCACAACTCCAACTCCAATTCCCAAGGTAACTTTGGAACCCCTCTCATCAGGAGCAAGGTCAATGTTTCACCCCTTGTAAGTAAAGTAGGAGGGAAATATACCCAATGTGCTACAGCTTCCACTAGTTCCTCTTAGGATACTGGATTCCTGCTGGATTCCTCTTGGAATCCATCAGCCATTTTTTGAGGAAGCCCAACCTAGCCCCACATAGAGAAACCCATGGAAAAGCCACATATGAATACCAGCCAATAGCACAGATGAGATCCAAGTCAAGATGCTCTGTCAACCACCAGATGTGTGAGTTACAATGCCTCCTGATGACTCTAAACCCCAGCCTTTGAGTCTTCCCAGCTGAGGCCCCAACGCCATGAGGTGGAGATTACCTACCCCTGCTGTTGTTGTTTTAAACCAATGAATTTTGGAATAATCCATCACTGGAGACTGATTCATTTAGAAGATAAAGCCGGCCTGGTGGTGCATGCTTATAATCCGAGTACTTGGGTTGCTGAGACCAGAGGATCCAGGGCCAGCCTCAGCTACTTAGTGAGGCCCTCCGCAACTTAATGAGACCTGGTTTCAAAATAAAGAATAAAAAATAGGGCTGGGGGTGTAGCCTGGAGGTAGAATGTCCCTGGGTTCAATCCCCAGTACGGCAAAAATATAAAATAAAATTTAGAAGATAAAATCAAAAGAATCTGATGGTTTCTGGGAACTAAATCTTGACTGGCGGCAGGATCTAGTGGTTAGTGGAAGGCTGAGGTCTGAAAAGCAAGGGACTTAAATTGGATGTATTCAGATCTTCATCAAGTCACATTCTTACTAAAATGTCTCAAAGGGAAAACTGAGTCATCTGACCTCCCTTTAAAAATATAAGAAATTGTATTCAAAAATATTCACACTAATAAATCCTATTCTACTCTAAGCAAGTAACTTGCATGTTTAAAAGCATCTTCTGGAAATTATCGTCTCAGGCTGATAACATAATTTCTTTCCTAGAAAATTGCAAATATGTTTAAATACTTTGGATCCAATTTGGACTAGTTTGAAGGAAGAGTATGTCTTTGTTTTTCTTATTTTTTCCATGACTCCTATTTATTATGTAGAAATATGTGTCATATTTTCAAATAATCTGTCCAAACTTGCTACAGCCAGACTTTTATGATATATGACTCAAGAACAAAAGGGCTAGATACATGGTAGATTTTGAAAGTCTATTCCTTAGGATAGAAACTTAAAACAAAAGAGCCAAACAGGGATAAAACTACTAATGAGCCGGGCGCGGTGGTGCACACCTGTAATCCCAGAATTTGGGCCATTGAGACAGGAGGATCACAGATTTGAGGCCAGCTCATGATAACTTAATGAGACACTGCTTCAAAATAAAAAATAAAAAGGGCTGGGAGTGTAACTCAGAGATAGAATGCTTTTAAGTTCAGTCCCCAGCACCATAAAGCAACAACAACAAAAACTACTAAAGAAATGGGGGTGTTTTGTTTTGTTTTCTTTTGTTAAACTCATCTTATAAATCTTCATTACTCAATGTTTGGGTCCCTTTATTGTGGGTATGGGTCACTTATAAATGTTTTCTTGTATCAAAAGGTAACATCTCATTGTTTTTCCTTAAGAAAATGGTCAAACCAAAGGAATATTTTCTCCTTGGCAGCAAAATTCTTCCATGTTACAGTGAGCGCATGACCAGCATCTCCCTGAATAAGCACTTAGAAGCAATACAAGACAAGGGAAAAAGAGTCATGGAGGGCAACTTCTCATAGGGATCCAGGACACATCATTTTTGTTGTTGTAGTTAGTTAGTTAGTTAGTTAGTTAGTTAGTCTGTTTGTTTGTTTGTTTTGAAATAGGGTCTCTTGCTAGGTTGCTGACAGTCTTACTAAGTTGCTGAGGCTGGTCTTGAACCTGTGATTCTCCTGTCTCAGCCTCCCAAGTATTGGGATTACAGGCATATACCACCATACCTGGCTAAAGACTATTCTTAATAATCAGTTACAGCCAATAAATATTGAGTAACAAAATAAATACTAACTCATTCAAGGGAGGAAAGACTTCTTTACTCACCCATCACCAGGTTCATGGCTGAGGCACCTATAATAAAAGACAAACAAGAGACAAGTATATGAACTTATTTGATGAGTTTCACATGGTATAGGAACTGTCGGCTTGAAGATCCAAAGAGGGAGGGAAACCCATGTGCTTTCATGCTTAGGTTGACAAAGCCTGGTCAGTCATGCCCACGGCTGATTGGACAATGAGGGTATGCTCTAACATAAAATAACTGGAGGAATTAGCAAGGCCTGTTTGTTCAGATTCTTTGTTTCCCTCTGTTTTCAGAGACAGGATGTTCTTTTCCTGTAGATACAGAAAGGGCATCTCTCAAATGAGTCTTATGACTTTCATCAGAGGAGAAGGGTAGAAGAATATCAGAGAGAGATCTACCTGCTTCTGCTGTTTCCTCAAACGCCACAGTACTATAGTGTGGGGTAGCATTCCCTGAACCCCACCACTTCACAACACAGAGAATATTACACACATTCACTTTAGTGAATCTTCTGAGAATATAATATTGAAAAATAAGAAGGAATAACAGAAAGTGAAATTTCACTTTCCCTGATACCGTAGAGCATCATCAACACAGTCTCTCTGTCTGCCTCTCTCCCAAGCTAACCCTTGCCAAAAACTCTCTCTAAACAAATTCACTACTATGATTTGGGGATTAAGTTGATGAGTGATGGTCAAAGGTACTCAAGAAAATGATTAAATAGATAAACCCATGTAAGGTCATGTAACACCTTATATTTTTTTAAAATCCTGTTTTAATCACATACATTTTTATGCAAGAAGCCCAATATATATATACTCTGTGTGTGTTTGTGCGTTTCAGGAGCTATCTAGTTTTTAAAAAAATATATGATAAAGGTATAGGATATTGTAGTTTCTATCTTCAAGCTGTGCAAAAACCTTTACCAGCATACTTTCTTAAACTAATTGATAGCCAATATTTAATAATACAGCAGAAAACACTTGCTTGTTGCTAAGCTAAATGGACAATTTAGGTCATACATATGTATAACATTTTGGAATTTTTCCAATAAATGCTGCAATGTGTAGAAAGAAGAATGAGTTTGCATTAAGCATATTTGGGTAATTGATAATGCTACCTCCAAGTTCCCCTGGGTATGCAACTCTTAAGGGATCATCTTCTAAGCCATGATGATTACACAAGCTCTAATGCACTGATTTTACATAATTAAATTTTAAAGTAAATTTAATGAAATGCTCAAGAATTTTAGACAATAGGCCTTATTGCTACAAACATAGTTAAAAAGAAAAAACTTTCACATATTCTATCTTTCTACTATGGTCAGACTTAATGAGTACTTAAAATGTGTGTGTGTGTGTGTGTGTGTGTGTGTGTTATATGTATGTGTATAGTCACCTGTTTTTTAAATAAGAGAAAGTGAGAAAGCTAGCAAGGAAAATAGCAAGAAAGCAGAAGGCAGGAAGAAAGAGGGAGGGACAAAGAAAGGAAGTAGGGAGGGAAGAAAAGAGGGAGGGAGGGAGGGAGGGAGGGAGGGAGGGAGAGGGAGGAAGGGAATTTCTAAAACGCAGCCGGTTCTCAAACAAAATTGAAACCAGTTTACTTTGGGGAAACAATTGAAATCACAGTTTACTCAGGGCTTTTACACATAAGTAGATTTAATACATCATCCCTTCATTCCTTCTAGAGGAGAAAAGAATTGGAACTATAGTTTAAACTCTTATATATAGCTAAAAGTTCAAGTGGTTCAACCAAACTGGCTGCCAATTCGATCAAATTAATGCTGAATGGAAGATTTTTGGAGAACTTCATATGAAAGGCTTGAGTTAACTATATTTTTATGGCATTCATTCATTCAACACCATGCTAAGCAAAGGGTTAGGAAAAACAATTATGACTATGTGCATTAGTATGAAATAGTGTTATTTGAGGGAACGCAAATGGGTAGAAGAGAGTTCTTTGATCAGCTTCAAGAGGGAGCATTGTTCCTGGTGGTCCTCTGGCATTTCCATGTGTCTCCCTGGAGTCATTGTCAATGATGAGCTGAAATGAAGAGCAGGTGGAGAGGTATCCAAAGTTCTGAAACTTCCTTGCTTCTCCCTGGCTTCTGGGGTTGCTGGCAGTCCTCAATTTACAGCTACATCATGCCAGCCTCTACCTCTGTCATCACATGGCCTTTTCCCTCTGTGTTTCTGTGTCACATAGTGTTTTCCTTTTCTTTCAGGACACCACTCATATTGGATTAGGGACCACCCTAAGGACCTCATCTTATCTTGACTAAATCTGCAAAGACCCTACTTTCAAATAGGGTCACTTTACGAGTACTTGGGCCTAAGACTTCAACATCTGTTTTGAGTGATAAAATTCAAGCCCAAAAGTACAGTAAGAAACCTGGCAAACACAACTTTAACCAAGTGATCAATGTTCATATTACTAGTGGTAAATCATGCTGATTTCATGTACCTCCTGATAATATGTGATAAAAAGGCACTTTACTTTGGCAGTACTTTTCTCAAAAACCCACAATCCTGAGCTAATCATGAGAAACTCCTCTTGCAAATCAAATTGCTGGACATTCTACAAAACACCTTACCAGTACTCTTCCAAGCTATCAAGATCATGAAAATAAAAACTGAGAAACCATCCCAGTTCAAAAGAGACATGAAGATTAAATGCAGTGTGATATCTTGGATTGAATCATAAAACAAACAAAGACATTAGTAGAAAAACTAATAAAATCTAAATAAAGCCTGTAGTACAATTAATAGCAGTGTTATTGTTACTTTCTTAGTTTTGACTAATGTACCATGTAAGATATTAACATTATAGAAAACTTGGGTGAAGGGTATGTGAATTCTTTTCACTAGTTTTGCAACTTTAGTACAAATCTAAAATTATTCTAAGTTTTTTAAAAGTTGATTTTAGAAAAATGATATTTGCTGTTTTCATAACATGAGGAGCTATCATGTTATCAACTTATAAAGATGATTTGTTCTAATTAGAGTGATGGGATGCATTTACCTCTTCTCTTTATTTAAGGAAGATGTTTGTTTGAAATAGCAGCACAACTAAAATGTGCAGATGTTGACACATATTCAAAGGAGGCATGGCGCAGATGTATAAACAGCAGGCTAAGTTCAGGTTTTGGAATCAGAAGAAGATGAGATTTTTACTCCATATTCTAAACTACGTATGACTTTTCAAGGGTTATTTTCTGTGCTTCAGTTCTTTTATCTGCAAGCCTGAAGTGTGATATGCTTATATGAAAGGGTCACATGAAGATTAAAGAAAATGTATATTAAAGCCAACTACATAGGAGATGCTAGCTATCTGGGGTCATTATTGGTAGAGAGAAAAAGTAAGAAAATATGTTATAAATGGTAACACTGGCAAAAAAAATGCTTTAAACCTTTCGATTCAATGTTGATGGTACAGGAGTGATGAGTAGAGAAGCAAGTAACTAGACACTTCCCTGTAACAAGTGACAATAACTGAGTCATTGGTGACCTTCGCGAACAATTACTTATCCCTCAAGTACCCTTGCACCCTTCCTGAAAGTATTCCCTATATTGTCCACAGAATATCATGAGAATTATTAGACATTACATTTTGACATGCACATAGACTGTCTACTGTCACTAAGAAAAGAAAATGGAGTCCTTGACTTTGCACAATGGTGGTTGATTGGTGTTAGGTGGTTGCAGCTACTTCCTTCCAGAAGTGAGGCCAGCTTGAGATAGTAGCAAGGCTATAATGTCAAAGGTCGTTGATGACATGGATTCAAAGGTGGCATTGCACAGCTAGTGCAACAATGCACGAAGCTCAAGTCTTCAATTGCATTCAAAACATGAGAAGTCAAAGCCAGGTCAGTCATACACTTTAATGTATAAGGAGACTTCAATGAATTTGAAGAGAGTGTGAAAGAGAAGCTAAAATGCTGGCTGGTGATCACATGGCCATTTCCTCAAGTCTCAGCTCAGGGATTTTGTTACCCTGGATGAGTTTTCTGCGTCACCTGCCTTCACTCTGCCCAGATGCCGTTGTCCATGGCGAGCTCCTGCTGGTTTCCTTCACTTCTAAAACTCAAGGCCTCACGCTGGCACAGAGGTGAGAATATAATTAGATCTTTTCTATCAAAGGAATAGCTTGACATGGGCTCCATTTTGTAAAACTGCCATTGTGTAGCCTTATGTGTACTGTATTTTTGTAAAGACAGCATTTCCTGGAAATTGTGAGTGCCACCCCTCCCCAGCATCCCCTTCAGCCAATGGCATAAAGATTGTGAGGCTGTGTTCCCACCAATAGGAGCACAGCATAGAAGCCCTGGGCTGAATATAAAACACCCAGTAGTCTTCTGCCACGCTGTTTCTGCACCCTGAACAGGAGCCCTTAGTGCAAAAAGTAAAATTTGCCTTGCTGAGATGCTTTCGAATATGTGCCTTTTTTTATGATGCCATAGAAATTTACTTCTGACAAGTTGGTGGCCCATATGGGGTAATAGATTGTCGCCAGAGGTTTGCAGGGTTCCTTTCTGGGGAGACGCATCTTGCCACCGAGTTGCTGGTGGTCCCAATACAGGAAATACCACCATTCTTTTGTGGACAATGGACCCCGAACAGAAAGTAGAATGGCAACACGGGAGAGGTACCTTTGCTTACTCTGAGGCATGACCAGATAACCTCCGCATGCAGGCCAAGGGAAGAAAAATCTCACAGGAGGTGACCAAGTATTTCCTTGGTGGTTGGGATATCCCGGGGTGAGGGTTGTGTGGAAATAATGGGGGCGTCTGAAGACACCTAATGAACGTGGACACCAAAAGTTATGGCTTTCCTGCGAGGGGCCTGTTGGGAGGGGGAAACAGGGTCTGAGTCCTAAAAACTCCCAGAAAAATAGGGAGGTCGAGACTTGGGTGGAAACACACACCATCAGTTATACCGGAGTGGTAGATGCAAGACACCTCTACGGAGAGGTTGAGTCTTTCTATCAATATATATATATATATATTTTTTTTTAAAGGTACCTAAAATACAAGATTAAGGACAAAATACTCCTGATAGTCCCTTAAGCCTAATGTTACAATATTGAAGAGGTAAGTATGCAAAATTACGAGATCGTGGGTAATTCAGTATCTATCCCTGAGAATTTATCCCTTGGGTACATATTAAATAAATGAACGAAAGGCAAAGGATTTAGAGGAAAAAAAGGAAGCTAGTTTTTTTTAATACCTGGCTTGATCCTAATGTAAATCAGAGAATGGAGGCGTGTTTTTTAAATGGGCGGAAAATTAAACATTTGGACTTTTTTTCCCCCCTGAGGAATGCAATGTGGTGACATTTGATACAGATCTGCATCATGGTGACAGTGGCCACCCTGAACTCTTTGTTTCAATGTCATCCATGATTGGTAGACCCTACTCCAGATGTCCCCTGCGGTATGGGCTTTCATGTTTGTGTCCTCTATTCTATAATCTATTGCTCATTGTGTATAGGTTGTATTTTGATTTGGGGAACTCTAAATCTGACTCTATGTTTAGTAAATATCTATAACTCTCTTGTTCCCTATCCATGGGGATGCAATGCCTGGCAAATTGAAGCTATAAGATATGTGTTTGCTGTCTATTTTTATGTATGTTTATACCCATAAATGTATTTATTGTCTATTGTCTACATGGTACCAAAATTGGTTTATATAAAAGAGCACTCATAAGTTTAAAAAAATGGATTCAGCCGGGCGTGGTGGCGCACGCTTGTAATCCCAGTACATTGGAAGGCAGAGACCGGAGGATCTGGGTTCGCGGCCAGCCTCAGCTCTCTCGCTCTCTCGCTCTCTCTCTCTCCCCCCCTCTCTCTCTCTAGTGAGGCCCTCCGTAACTTCGTGAGACCTGGTTTCAAAAATAAAGTATAAAAAATAGGGCCAGGGGTGTAGCGCGGAGGTAGAACGCCCCTGCGTTCAATCCCCGGTACTGCAAA
>PVJS01012298.1:0-44128 GCA_004027185.1 Glis glis | reverse complement strand
CCTGGCCCTATTTTTTATACTTTATTTTGAAACCGGGTCTCACAAAGTTGCGGAGGGCCTCACTAAGGAGAGAGAAAGAGAGAGAGAGAGAGAGAGAGCTGAGGCTGGCCGCGAACCCGGATCCTCCGGTCTCCGCCTCCCAAAGTACTGGAATTACAAGCGTGCGCCACCACGCCCGGCTTTTTTCTCACTCCTTTAGGCAAATTCAAATAGGGTCATTGCCTCCTATAATTATATTGACTGGCCTTGTATCCTGCTTCGTTGAGAAATCTGAAGCTAACAGTCATAAACCATCTCAGCTCTTTTTCTTCTATTTTTTTTTTTTAAGATAGGGTCTTGCTCACTATGTTGCCCAGACTGGCCCCAAACTCCTGAGCTGAAATGATCCTCCTGTCTCAGCTGGGACTACAGGCATAGTGGCTGGGCTGTACTTCCTGTACTTGCTTCTCTTAAGAAGTAGTAGGGCATAGTGGTCTTGAGCCTGAACTGTGAAACCAGACTACCTATCAATCTGACTAACCTACCAGGTGTGATCTTGGGCAAGTTACTCAATCTCTTTGTCCCTCATGATTTTTAATCTGTAAAATTGAGGTGATAATAATAATACATTATACTTCATAGGGTCCTAGTGAGGAAGAAAGACATGGGTACTCTATTACTAGGTACATATAGTTCTATAATCATTATTTTTTCTTAATAATTGTTCCCTTGATCATTACATAGTAAACTTCTTTATCTCTTCTTAGTATTTTTGTCTTAGAGTCTATTTTTTCAGATGTAAATATAGCTACTCCTGCTTGTTTGTTTTGTTTTGTTTTGTTTTATTCCATTTGCTTGGAACATCATTTTCCATCCTTCTACTTTCAGTCTGTGCATCCTTACCAGTGAGGTGAGTTTCTTATAGGCAGCACATTGTTGGATATTGTTTTTAATCCACTCATCTGGTTTGTATCTTTTAGCTAGAGAATTAAGGCCATTTATACTAACAGTTGTTAATGAAAGGTATGGACTTGTACCTGCCATTTCATTGATTTTCTTCTGATTGTTTGAATATTCTTTGCTTGATTCTTCCTCTTATTCATCTTTGTGGTTTAATGGTTTACTGATTGATAACGTTTGATTATTTTCTATTTCTCATTTCTATATCTACTCTTCTTGTGGTATTTATACTTTCTTTTTTTTTTTTTTTTTTTTTTTTTTTTTTTTTTTTTTTTTTTTTTTTTTTTTTTTTTTTTTTTTTTTTTTTTTTTTTTTTTTTTTTTTTTTTTTTTTTTTTTTTTGCGGTACCGGGGGTTGAACGCAGGGGTGTTCTACCTCCGCGCCACGCCCCCGGCCCTATTTTTTCTATGCTTTATTTTTGAAACCGGGTCTCACGAAGTTGCGGAGGGCCTCGCTAGGGGGAGAGAGAGAGAGAGAGAGGGGAGAGAGGAGAGAGAGAGAGAGATTGATCGCACGCGCATGCGCGCTGAGGCTGGCCGCGAACCCGGATCCTCCGGTCTCCACCTCCCAAAGTACTGGGATTACAAGCGTGCGCCACCACGCCTGGCTGGTATTTATACTTTCACATGCTATCGTGATGGTAGTTGTCTTTCTTGCACTTCTGGACTTAAATATCTTTTGTAAGGCTGATCTTGTGGTCATGAGTTCTTTCAGTTTTTTCTCATCTTGGAAGACCTTTGTTTCCCCTTCATTTTTGAAGGATAGCCTTGCTGGATATAATAATCTTACTTGGCAGTTCTTTTCTTTCAAGAACTTGGAATATGATATTCCATGCCCTCCTGGACTGTACAGTTTCTGCTGAGAAATCTGCTGTTAGTCTAAAGCAGTTGCCCTTAAATGTAACTTGGTACTTTAAAAAAAAAAACTCATTTTTTGTCCTGTACTTTTGTGTGTGTGGAGGGCCTTATTGAGGCTGACTGCAAACCTATGATCCTCCTATCTCATCCTCCCAAGTATTGGGATTACAGACATGTGCCACCATGTCCAGCTTGTGCTGTACTTTTGACAGTTTGACTATAATATGTTGTTGTGAAGATCTTTTCTGGTCATGTCTATTTGGAGTTCTAAATGCCTTCCATACCTGGATGTCCATGTCTTTCCCAAGATTAGGAATATTTTCTGCTATTATTTCACTGAATAGGTTTTCTGTCCTTAGCCTTTATTCCTTCCTCTTCAGGTATGCCACATCATGCAGACATCTGATCTTTTAAAGGTGTCTCACAGGTCTTGTATGCTCTCTTCTTTTTTATTTTTTCTTTATTTCTGTCTGAAAGTGATATTTCAAAGCTCCAACATTCTTTCTAGGAATGATCTAGGCTGTTGTCAAGACAAGACTTCCAACTGAATTTTTTTTATTTGACTTATAGAGTTATTTCCAAGATTTCTGATTGGGCTTTTTTTTCTAGAATTTCTGTCTCTTTGCTGAACTTTTTATTTGTATCCTGCAGTCTTTCTAATTTCATTTAACTCTTTACCTATATTCTCTTGCATCCAACTGAGCTTTTTAAAAATCATTTTTTTGAGTTCTTTAACAGACATTTCATCTCTTTGATATCTTTGGAATCTGTTACTAGCGTTACCACCCTTAGGAGGTATCATATTACCTTGGGTTTTTTTCATATTTCTATGTTCTTATATTGAGATTTGCACATCTGGTGGAATGGATATCTCTGCCACTTTTATGGAATGGTCTTTGTAAGCAACTTTCTCTTAAATATGTGCTTTGAGGTATTGGTGTGTTATGCAACATTGACTTTGTTTCCATAATGGTACCCTAATGGGTACCATAATGCAATCTCCCAGTAGCTTCTTTGACTGTGATTGGTGAGTTTGGGCACAGGGCACACTGTACTGGAGTTGGAGTCACCCACTGGCTATGCAAGTCATGCAAGAGTAGGGACACTCTAGCAGTTCAAGCACATGTAGTATAGATATGAGAGCATGTGGGTCACACCTTATATAGTTATTCCTACAGTTCGGAGCCTTGGCCCCTACCAGGTGATAGCAGTTTGCTCAGGCATTGTTGTTTGGCTCTGTTACTTGAATGGTTTCTGATATTGGCTGCTCTCATAGTGGTAAGGATCTCAAAGCACTTGTCCTCTGATTAGACATGGTGCAGGTCCAAGTGCTTCACAAGGAGAATCAGGGGCAGAAATAACATTTCCTTCTCTGTGGCACTTACACCCAGTCTTTTTTTTTTTTTTTTTTTTTTTTTTTGCGGTACCGGGGATTGAACGCAGGTGCATTCTACCTCCGCGCTACACCCCCGGCCCTATTTTTTATACTTTATTTTGAAACCAGGTCTCACGAAGTTGCGGAGGGCCTCACTAAGGAGAGAGAGAGAGAGAGAGAGAGAGACAGCGAGAGAGAGAGCGAGAGAGCTGAGGCTGGCCACGAACCCGGATCCTCCGGTCTCCACCTCCCAAAGTACTGGGATTACAAGCATGTGCCACCACGCCCGGCCTACACCCAGTCTTGATGCAGGGGCCCACATAGGTGTGGAGGCAGGAAAAGTTGTGTTATTGAGGCAGGAGCCTAAGATGGCACCGAAACTTTCTCCATCTAGAATTCATTTCCTTTAACCAGGCTCCCACCAAATGCATGTTCCACATGGGAGCGAGGAAATCAGGCTCAGAAAAAGAAACTGAAACCTAACCCAAGCTTCCATACCTGTCGAGCCAATTAGGAACAGCCCTGTCACCCTGAGGCTATATAATCTGTATGCTGATGCCATTTGGAGCTCAGACTTTGGACTCTAGTCCTCTGAGCCCCACCAAAGGAAATAAAAAAACTCCTTCCCAACCTGGTCTCTGGGTCACCATCTCTTTGAACTGAACCTCCTGCAACATTTTGGCGCTCAACGTGGAAGCCAATGTACAAGAGATCCCAGCCCAGGGCATTTTGCCTCTCTCCCAACTGGACACCAGGGGACCCAGCTTCCCCGGTGATGCCAGTCCACTGAGCATGCCAGGGGCTTCTTTGCCCCTGTGTGTGAGGCCTCAACGGGAAAGCCAACATCTCACATGGCAACCCGAGGAGAAGCATGGACCAGGGGCTGAACGAGAGACATCGGCAGACATCTGAATCATGGTAGGAAAGCCCCGGGGCAACTAAGGGACTGTCCTACTAGACAGAGGGGTATCTGATCAACCCCCACAGTCCTCTGAGTACCAGCACTAGGTGACTGTTGGGAAACCAGGACCCAGGAGGAAAGGGAGGGTGTTGAGTGAATGACAATTGTGTGGTGTGTGACTGAGATGGACAACAGCCTACGGATTCCGATCTGAGTCCACAGGGCTGAAGGAAATGTGGAGTTCCAATCCGCAGTTCCAAGGCAACTTCATATGACTCAGGGCAGCACTGATGTGATAACCAGGATCACCAGCCTACCAATGAGGGGCCTGAAGTATCCCCACGAGTGGACTGGCTGGAGACGAAGGAAGACAGTGTTTGCCTGTTATCTGTGTTGCATCAAAATGGAAGGGATGCAAGAGAAGCGGACTCTTCTTGAAACAATGATTAAAAACTTCAAGAAAGGGTATACTGGGAACTATGGGGAAAAATTAAATCCCGGTAAGCTATGGACCCTCTGTGAGGTACAGTGGCCAGATTTTGATATAAGGCAGCCCACGGAAGGGGTGTAATTACTGGAGACCCCAGGCACCCAGGCCAGTTCTTGTTACTTTGCCAGGGAAGAACATGGGTACAGTTGAAACTGAAGTGATTTATTTGTATCCTAATTAATCACTAATTAAGACTGTCTTAATCAGTGGTGGAAGAACAGTCTCAGAACTGTTTGTCTCAATTGGCCATTTAAGTTTAATAGTAAAAAACTGGTTAATGATTAACAATGCATCGTACAATCTTCAGAAGGAAAAGAAAATGTTTTGGGGACCATTTGTGTGTGTGTATATGTGTGGCAGCTTTAAATTATTAGTTTTTAAAAATCAGTGCTTTTTAATGGAAACAACTTGACCAAAAATCTGTCACAGAATTTGAGGGAAAAAATTTTTTAAAAAAATAATTCTTCCTGGGACTCACAGCCCTAGGAGTGGCGGTCAGAAGCACCTGAACTGTGGAATTGGCCCGTGTGCCTGAAGTGAAGCCTGTGGACTTTGTAATCAGGAAAACTACCAAACTTCTTGAGCCTCAATTTATCCTGTTTAGGTGTTTCCTATTTCCTTGATGAAATCTTGGTCCTACTGAGAATTAAGATGCTTGGCATATAGCAAACACCCAACAAATGACCTTATAAAAGCACACCAGTGATCCTAATCTGCAGCCGAGGTTGTGAAACACTGATGTAATAGGGAAGGGCATTGTCACCTACCAGTCGTGAGACCAAAAGCCCCGCATCTCTCTCGGCCTCATCTGTGAGCTGGAATGACAGCACCAGTGGATGGAAGAAGGAAGTAGATTAACATGCACAGAGTGCTCAGCATAGTACCAGGCACCCTCAGAAGTATTAAAGGTGTTGTTATTAACTGGACTTTGACCCTCAGATAAACATTCTCTATCTGTGCCAAGCTGTACCTGCACTGAAAGTCTGTATTGAAGCATGAGTCCAGGTCAGGTGCTGTTTATGCTGTCACTGGGTTATTGATGTAACTGTTTCCTGTGTTTAATCAACACCAAAGCTCTAACAAAATGACCATTTTTAGAGTGCCATTAGCTGTCTCCCTGGGTTTATCTGGAAATGTAACTTAAGTAGGATGCTGGGAAGAACTAGGTGGGTGGCCATTTCTGTTCATGGCTCCAGTTGGTCATCCACTCCCTCCCTGGCTGAGGGGTCTGGTCTCTAGAGTTCTAGTAGCCAGGGTCAGATAGGAAATGTTGAAACTGTCAGAAAAGACACCAGTTTTGGTTGGAGATCCCGAGGAACTCTAAATGCCACAACCCTGCAGACTGAGCAGCCACGTATACCATCTTTGGGAGCCAATAATACAGTGTTGGGCTGTTGGATCCCCAGCTCCTGAGGGAACCCCAGGGATGTGCCAGGCCAGGGGACTCCAGGCCAGTGCAGCAATTTCCCTTGTGGAAATTACACTGACCGGGAACAATAGATGCGGATGGACAGGTGGTCCCAGGGCAGCCATCTCTATCAGCCGTTCCTCCTTAACTGGTAGCATTACACTCCCTCCTATTCATAAAAATCTCAGGGCCTTGTGGATTTGATCCAGTCCATGTGTCAGAGTCACAACCCTACCTGGACAGATTGCAGACAGCTGCTTCTATATGGGGAGAAGGGCGGGGAGTCCTCCAGGCAGCTACCCAGTGGGTTGAGGAAACTGCCCCATTGGGGACTATGGACCCAGTGCTGTATGCTAGACTCCATTTGCCCACAGAAAATCCTAACTGGGACCACAGCAACCCACGAGATATGGTGAGCCTCCAGGAGTTTCAGGAAACATTGCTCCAGGGAATACGGAGAGGGGGTCAATGAGGAGAGCAGCTTTTAGTAACCAGGAGAAAAGAAGTGGTCTGTCAGTGCCAACCTCTAGGAGAGCTTTAAGAGACTTCCTGGGAGCTGTGGATCTGGATCCCTAACTTCGCTGTGATAGCTAAGCCTCTATACAAAGCCACAAAGGGGGGAGAAGCAGAACCCCTGATTTGGGAAAAGGACCAACAGGCAGCATTCAAGCTACTAAAGAAAACAAGAAGCTCCAGTGCTGGGACTTCCAGATTGAGCTCAGAAAGGAATAAAACTGCAGTCAGAATCCTAGTATCGTGGGAATGCCTGGTTGTTTATCTCTCAAAACAGTTGGATGGAGATGTGGCTAGTTGGCCGCCAAGCCTGCGAACTGTGGATGCAACTGTGCTACTTGCCCAGGAGGCAGATAAATTGATGATGCTAGGGCAACACCTCTGTATCCGTGTGCCCCATTTGGCCCTCACCCTCATGAATGCTAGAGGACACCATTGGATGACAAAAGTCCATCTCAAGAGGGGTGCCGGGGAGTTCACGATAGAGTTTTCCTTGGTGGGGGTCGAGGCTGTCTCTCCATGGCTAACTTATCAGTGCCATGGACAAAGGGAGGCCAAGCACACCTCCACCCCTGCCTGCAAGAGTGAGAGGAAGAAAAGCAAGATGGCTGGGATCAGGGAGTGCTCTACAGAGCTTTCTGTGATGGAGGGCCAGGCATGGTTGTAAACTAGCCCCCCTGGTCTCCAAGGTGCCCTGCATGAGTAAGATTCATTATTAGGGTTTCTCTTTGAAAAAAGTGGCTTCAGAGGTTAAAAATGTTAACCTGGTGTTTCAGTTTTCAGGGATAATCTATAAAGGACTTAAAGATGAATTGAGTAAATGGAAAACAGCTAAGTGCTTTAAAATGCTCTTGGCTTAGTAAAGTCTAAGATAACTTATTTGGGTCCGTGGATTGTAAGAAAATAATGTGGAATTTGCTTTGTCTTTGGGTCTAGGTTGCTGAAAATTTGGGTTCTGGATACTATGTAATTTTATATACAAACTTATATAAAGCTTTGGGGAAACTATCAAAATCAAACTTTGTTTTGGGAAAAATTTCTCAGGAAATGAGACTCACCTGGGTACAGGCCCTGCCCCTAGTACTGTTTAGAATTGGATGCACCCCGACTAAACAGATGGGGTACTGACCCTATGAAGTAATGTATGCTCGGCCTCCCCCCATATTGTGTTATTTCCCTGGGAGGCTGTGAGAAGGTGGGGAGACCAAGTTGCATTGGCTAATGTTGGGGCTCAAAAAAATCACCCAAAAACCCTCCACTTGGGTATTAGGGCCCCAATAAGTCTTTTCTCTCCCGTCTACCCGATCCAGCCAGGGGACTCAGTGTGGGTAGAAGACTGGAACCTGACTCCACTAAAAGCGCAGTGGAAGGGACTGTTTACTATTATCTTAACTAAGCCCACAGCTATAAAAGTAGATGGCATAGCTGCCTGGAAGCTGCAAAAGACCCTGACAACCCCTGCTACCTGACCCTGCGAAAGACACCATGCCCTGCACCAGTCACACCCGGGAAGCTGACTGGTCTACGCATGGCCAAAACCTGAGGATATTCTTCATTGTCTGGACTTTGCTAGAATTATTCACAATGAGCCAGGCCACACCCTTCCAATCCCTTCTCACTGCTGTCAGGCTGGAACAGTACTATTGTGGATGACCACCTTTCCTCAAGTGGGTGTTCAAAATGAGACCCCAACAGGTGTTATGGTGGGACCTCAAAGGGGGGAATGAGGCAGGAACCTACGATGGCACCAAAACTTTCACCTAGGTTCAATCCCCAGTATCACACACACACACACACACACACACACACACACACACACAAGAATATAGAGAAAGGAGAGAGTCTTAGCCTTGCTTCACACCTAAGAGCAGAGCCCAAAACAGGGGCTTAAGTGCAAGCACTATATTTTAGGAGGTGTTCCCAGGAATAAGAGTAAAAAGGAGAAAGACAGAAAGCCAGTCCAGGGGTGAAGACAGATCTGGTCACTGATGGGGAAAACCATGGTTCTTTTCTACTGGTGACTCTCTGAAGAGCTACACAGATCACACTTTGAAATTATTCACCTGAGACATAAAAATGGGGAGTATTTATCTACTGGCTCTTGGTCCTCATTACTCAAGGATTGTCCCATAGGGTTTTAACACCTTTCTACTTCCAGGTTTGCACCTGCATCAGAAAGGCTAATGGATTCTGCATGCATCCCACCCTGCAGCAGTAGAAAAACAGGGGGGAGCAGAAAGCAAGATTTACACAGTGGGATAGCATTTCAATTATGAAAGCAGCATCATGGGAGTCTAGTACAGGGAGAGCGTCTGCCAGGGGGAAGAGAGCTTATGCCCCATCTGAAGAGTGCACCATAAAACATTCCATCCCATCCATACAGACATGTTAGCCAATAGTGCCAGAAATCCTAATTTTCACATTAAGTCCAGTGACCTTAATCTCTTGGTAACTCATTTTTCTAAATCACCGTGGAGCCAAACAAAACACACCTGCCAACCAAATTCGGCACCTGGTTTGTGGCATTTACTTTAAGATGGCTTTGATTTAATTCTACAACAGAATTTCAAATTCAGGCAGTGGGGAACCAGGGAAACGCTTTGAGCAAATAAATGTCATGACCATCATTTACTTGGAAACACTCCCCTTTTTCATGTGTCTCTACCTTCAAATGCCTCAGCAAATCAGTTCATGAATCCCAAAGATGGTGACCACCTGCCATAGGACAGACAATAGAGGTAGCATACAACTCTCTCTTCTAGTCCAACACAGGCCAGGACTACCACAGCCTAGCACTACCTAACTGGTAATGACTTTGCAAAGTCTGTGCACCTAAAGATGAATTCCCCATCTTCCTCCCCAGCCACCAAGTGATAAAATGGTGATCACATGCAAAGAAACATTAAGCTACTCATTCTCTTTCCTCAGTTCACTGAGAAGGACCTGGCAGGAGGACTGTTAAGGACACGTGTGTTGGCTTAGACACAGTCATCCTGAGAATGCCCATCTGCAGACCATGGTGAGTATATCCCAAGGCCTTTCCCAACAACATGAACCTAGAGGCTGGGTGCTGTCTTGCCACCTCTCTGGGAGAATTCCTGTAGAACAAAACTCATCAGTTCTCCTGCACAAAGGGTGGAAGGAAAAAGAGGATGAAAAGCATCTCACTGAGCAAATGAAAATTCTCCAGTCTGTGGACTAAAGGAGACACTGTACATGAAAGGGAATTGAGCCAGGCGTGGTGGCGCACGCTTGTAATCCCAGTACTTGGGAGGCAGAGACCGGAGGATCTGGGTTCATGGCCAGCCTCAACTACTTAGTGAGGCCCCCCGCAACTTCGTGAGACCCAGTTTCAAAATAAAGTATAAAAAATAGGGCTGAGGGTGTAGCTCAGAGGTAGAATGCCCCTGGGTTCAATCCCCGGTACCGCAAAAAACAAAAAAATAAAAATAAAAGGGAATTGAAATGCAAAAACTACGGCCCATTTCTCATCCCCAGTAAAGGCCTGGTCTGACCACTTTATCTATCTGAAACAGGAGATGAATAACTAAGGTGTCTTAAAATATAACTCTGCCAGGCATTGTGGTGCATGCTTGTAATCCCAGCACTTGGGAGGCTGAGACCAAAGGATCCGGGTTCGCAGCCAGCCTCAGCTACTTAGTGAGGCCCTCTGCAACTTAGTGAGACCCTGTTTCAAAATAAAAAATAAAAAATAGGGCTGGAGGTGTAGCTCGGAGGTAGAATGCCCCTGGGTTCAATCCCCACTATCACAAAAAAAAAAAATATATATATATATATATATATATGTATGTATATATATAATCTGATATAGAAGTGAACTCCCCAACTTTGGTAACTTGTTCTAATCCTCTAGAGTGTATTTTTAAGCTGTCTCCTGGGTGAATAAATTCCTAGCTAGTTTAACACATGGAAGGATTTAGCAAATCTAGAAGAGAGGTGAGAAAATATAGTTACATAAGAAACACCATAATAGGTATTAAAAGTAGAGGGCTTAGAATATTTTTCTGCAGTCAAATGTAAAATTTATCTATTTAGAAATACATAAAAAAATTTTTGGAAGGATGACACATTGTGATGATAATACTGGTTACCCTGAGAAGAGAAAAATGGGATTGGAGAGATGGGGATTTTAAGGAGCCTTTCCTCCCTTTCCTGAGTGTTTGAATATTTGACAGTGAAAATATATGTATGTTTAATTATGTGATTAAACATGAAATTAATCAATGAGAAAAAAGAATTTCCTCACTCTGAGAAAGTTCCTTTAGGTCACATGAATATACTTTGAAATAGCCAGTCCAGTTGTGATTAAAGTGCTCTGATCTACAACTTACAAAGATGTAGAATGCTTGGATAGATAATAATTAGCCCAGAGACGACAATGGAAGATTAGGATTATGGAAGATTAGGATTTTCCCAGTTTTGACAAGGACATTGTAGTGTGGGGCAGAACAGTCCTAAGTTGTCTTCCTTCAGGAAGGGTAGCTTTATGTACACAAAGCCCATGCCCTTTGTGGGTGAGTTGGGCAGCAGCTTCCCTGTGAAAAGATCCAGAAAGGATGTTGAAAGCAGACCACCCCATGATCCAGCACAAGGTAAAAGAGCTTGGCCTTCTTCCAGTGTGGAATTTCATATCACTAGAGCATCCTTCTGACTTTCTGACAACTCCCATTTCATTCAAAATTTCAAAGTCTTCTTAAGTTTAAAGGAAATGTTCCAACAATTACTAAATGAGGTAATATTAATAAAGTGCTTATTAGAAGATCACTTGATGTATAATTAGTGCTTTACAAGTGTTTAAGTAAATTAAACTCTATTAACTAAGAATTAATTGTACTTAAAATAGAACAAAACATTTGTTCAAGTGTTTTGATAATTTGTCAGATTAGAAATTCCATCTACCTGCCTGCTCCATCCACTTACAGGTGAAACTGTCCTTCTAGAGAGGCAGTCACTAAAGCCAGAAGATGCATACACAGCAGCCGCACCTGTTTGGGATCACACAGTCCTTCTAAACCTTAGCTACATATTAGAATCCCCTGAGAGCTTCTAAAAATCCTTGCTGACCCAGAGGCACAGTAGAGTAATTAAATCAGAATCTTGACATATGTTGCTCTGTTTTGGTTTGACTATTCAGGTGATTCCAATATGCTACTAAGTTTGAGAGCAACTGCTCAAACTTCCAATGCCTCTGAGTCACCTGGGGTACTTGAATAAAGGTGTGCTCTAAACCCGTAAGTCTTGTGTAGGACCTGGGATGCTGCATTTCTAACAAGCTCCAAGGTGGTGGCACAAGGATTTAGAATTTATCATACAAATGTCTATGGATATGTATAAAAACATTTACTGCAGTACTATTTTAATTGAGATATGTTGAAAGCCATCAAATGTCCACCAACAGGATGAATTAAATGTGGTATATTCAAACAATGGGATACTACATAGCATTTAAAATAAATGAGGCTACATATATTATAGATAAACAATGTTGAGACTCTCATTAACAATGTTGAGAAAAAAGAAAATATGGAGGCCTTTGCACATTATGATGTCATTTGTATTAATTTTGAGGGCATAAGCAATACCATGTATTATGGACACATATGCTCTCAGTCTAACAACATAAGTGGAAATAATGTATACCAAACTCAAGACTGTGGGTTTATCTGGGAAGGGGAGGAGATTGGAATTGGAGAGGGATGCACAGTGGAGCTTCAGCTGAATCTATAATGTTTTGTTTCTTTTAAAAATAGAATCAAATATGGCAAAATCATAGAACTTGATAGCATTAAGAAGCTCGGTGGTGAGAATATGTGCATGTATGCATATATATATATATATATATATATATATATATATTTGGTTATCCTCTATAATTTGTATTATATTACACAATTTATAATTTTAAGTGCTAATTAATGTATACCCAATACACCATGTTCTCCACAGTATTATTCATCACAGCCAAGAGGTAGAAGCAACTCAAGTATTCCTCAATGGGTGAATGGATCAACAAATAGTGATACATACATATAATGGAATATTATTCAGTCTTAAAAAGGAAGGCAACTCTGACCCATACTACAATATGAGTAAATCTTGAGGGCATTATGCTAAATAAGACAGACACAAAAGGAGAAATGTTGGGAGCACCCAGCACTGAGGTCACAGGCGGGTGAGGCACAGCCCCGCCCCAGAGCACCCCAGCACTGAGGACACGGGTGGGTGAGCCATAGCCCCGCCCCGGAGCACCCCAGCACTGAGGACATGGGCAGGTGAGCCATGGCCCTGCCCCGGAGCAGCCCAGCACTGAGGACACGGGTGGGTAAGCCACGGCCCTGCCCCAGAGCACCCCAGCACTGAGGACACGGGCGGGCATGCCCCTCTTCAGAGCATCCCAGCACTGAGGACATGGGCAGGTGAGCTATGGCCCCTCCCCAGAGCACCCCAGCACTGAGGACACGGGTGGGTGAGCCACGGCCCCCTGGGGACATGGGCAGTTGATGGAGAAAACTTCAGATGAGTTAAGAAGGTGATCTAACTGAAGAAGATGGGAGGGGAGAAGAGGGAAACACCCTAATGCACAGGACATACATACACAAATATATCAAAGTCAACTACTATGCTGAGCATGAGAAGTAGGAAGGGGGGAGGGAATGGGGTGGGAATTGGGGGAGGGTTAATTGACCTATGTGTGCATGTATACGTCTACCACCCTGAAACCCATCAAGATATATGATTACAATGCACCAATAAAAAAAAGAAATGTTGTACAAATTGCACTTACTATTCCTAGATTTGTTAGATTCACAAAGAAAAAGAATAGAATGGTGGTTGCCAAGGCCTGGGGGCAGGAAATGGGAGGTTATTGTTTAATGAGTACAGAGTTTCAGTTTGGGAAGATGAGAAAAGTTCTGGAGATGGACAGTGGTCATGGTGGTCCAACAAAGTGGATGCACTTAATTCCACTGAACTGTACACTAAATAGTGGCTAAAAAAGATCAATTTTATGTTATGATTATTTTGCATTTTTAAGGTTTTAATTTAAAAATGATGATATATATGTCCATCAGTGGAGGACCAATAAGTGATATTAAAATCATATAAGGGAGCAAGTACCACACAATCAAAAAGAATGAGATAAGCCGGGCGTGGTGGCACATGCCTGTAATCCCAATACTTGGGAGGCTGAGACAGGAGGATCGTAGGTTGGAGGCCAGCCTCAGCAACTTAACAAAGCCCTCCACAACTTAGTGAGACCCCGTTTCAAAATTAAAAATAAAATAGGGCTGGGGGTGTAGCTTGGAGGTAGAATGCCCCTGGGCTCAATCCCCAGCTCCACCAAAAAGAATGAGCTAGGGCTACACATGCTGATGTGGAAAGCTTGCCAAGATGTACTGCTCACCACCATTCATATCTCACAGACTGTCTGGAGGATCCCCAAGAAACAGGCTATTGTAACTGACTCTGAGCAAGGGGACAGGGAAGTGTGGAGTTCCAGGGTGAGTTAAGGACATTACCCAAAAAGTCAGTTTGTTTTAAATTTAAGATCAATCCTTGGATCATGCATAGTATTAAGAAAGGAATGGAAATAAATAACTGGAATTCACACCTAATACTCTAATTCTGGGGAGCCAAATTTCAGAGAGGGTAAACCAACAAGACAAAGGGTACACAGGCAACAGAACTGGGATTTTTCCCAAATGTTTGAAATACTAAATATGATACTTAAAAATATGTCTCCTTCAGTACTGCTAGCTTATTGAAGCAGAAAATATTATGTTCTTCCCCCAAATAATTTACACCTGGGAAAACTCAGTATCTTGTAATTTAATTTTTATATTGTCTGCATGGTTTCTATGTGGTTGGTAACATTTCTCCCTGTATATAATTTGTTTTTACTTTTCAACAGTCTTTTTTGATGGAAGAGTTTTCTAGTTCTTTAACTTTCTCTTTGGGGTCTTCATTAACCATAAATTTAATTTCCACATTTGTTGTTGCTCACATACATGAAAACATACAAATAACAGATTTTGGAAAGAAAAAATAAACACTGTGAAGGCATCACAAAAACTGACACATTCACACATGGATATGCACGTGTATATGTACATATTTAAGTACATAAGCCTCCATTTTCCTACTGTCACACTTTAGCAGCTTCAGCTATAAAAACAGTCCTCGATATCTTTAAAAGCATAATGTCTTTGCTTTATTTATGGATAACAACTCATCTGTAGTTTTGCCTTATTTAACAGTAAAATCTCATATCCTCCACAAGGTGGTTTTTTGGTTTTTGTTTGTTTTTCAGTACTAGAGATTGAACCCAAGGACTTCTACCTCAAAGCTACACCCCCAGCCATATTTTTTATTCTTTATTTTGGTACAGGGTTTCACTAAGTTGCAGAGGGCCTCACTAAGTAGCCGAGGCTGGCTGCGAACCTGTGATCCTCCTGTCTCAGCCTCCCAAGTACTTTTTAAAAAGTAGATCCTGCTTCAGAGCTTACCCACCAACCACAAACTGCTTACTGTAGTTTTTGGAGAGTCCACAAGGTGGCACCAGATCCCTTTGCTAAATCCAAACCTAATAAGCTATTTCTAGAAACCAGGGTTAGGGTTAGAGAAGTGCCTCTGGCATAAGCAAAGATTAAAAATTGAAGCTCATATGAAAGACATCTTGCTCCTGTCTGGAGGGACGGTTGCCAACCAAGACACATTTAAAGTTCTAATGACATACTTAAAGAGTTACCTAAAATGCCAAGCATAAGTTACAGACTGTGTACGGTGCACTGTATTTCTTCCAATGACAGATTTACACCGGTCTCTTTGGACATACTTCATTACTGGTACTTGATCATCTTAAACATACGTCCATACGCTCCCTCCTAATATACACCCCATTTGGGCTGTGTGTATGTGATACACACACATACACACAAGCTCATACATACCATGAAATGCATTTAGGAGAGGTTTGTTGTTGTTTTGGGGTTTTTTTGTTTTTGTTTTTTGGGGGTTTTTTTTGGTAAGAGCTCATAGTGACCATTCATTTCTACTAAATACTAATTTAATTTGAAAGTAGTCAAATTCCTATTAAATTCACATTTCACAAGAGTAAAATGTCTATCTTTTTTGTAAGTGCCCAGTTGTCAACTATTTATGAATATTCCACAAATAGAAATAAAACTTGGTAGGTTATCTCCACTCAAATGTAAGTCTTAAAACTCATCAAAAAAGATCTGTTTCTGATCTTTTGACAGTCTCATACCAATTTATGAGCGACTGGAAAAGTTCATGGCTAGGCTTTTACATACAAGCAATTTTAAAAGATCAGCACCCAGCGCTTGATCTTGAATAGATTTTCAGTCAATGAATAGGCCTCAGAAATGCCTAATGAAAGAAAAGCTGAAAATCTCAAGTGGTTTAAGACTCTTTTTTTAATGTTCATTATCATGGCTTTCTTTTAAGCTAAAAATCTCTTGGAGGTTATTTAATAACATGTATTTAATAACTCAAGGTATAAACTTTGAGTATTTTACAACAAACACATTCAATGTGATCTATTCACTTCATTCAGAAACATTTTTGTGCAGACACAAGAATTTTTCCCACAACAGTAAATGTATGTGTCTTGGATCCTGATTAAACAAAACATAACAGCCATTTTGCAGCCTATAATCTACTTTTTAAAATGAGCTTTTAAATTCAAAAGCACACTGCATATAGTACACCAGAGTGCTCAGGAATCTCAGTATTTCACATAAAAATTGACTATATTTGTAGGAGTATTTTATATGTGAAACACCTAAAATATTAATAAGTATATGCTTTTTAATGTGTTTATTTCCAGAAGCAGTGGTTGTGGTCCTGCTAAGGCCAGCTTTTCTCAGAATTTGAAGGGAAGATAAATATTGGAATATATCAATAAAATTGGGAACACAAGCTAGTTGCAGGCTAACTCCAGTGATGGGGAAGAGGCAGTGTGGGCAGCTAGGTCAATCCTACTGCTAGCCCCCGAGTCTACAGTGCTCCTCAGGTTCAAGGAGTATGGGCAGATTATGTGCAGACTGACAAAGGGGAAACCCAGAGTCCTCAACAATCAGCACCAAAATAACACCTCAGAGTTGGGCATGGTGGCACACGCCTGTGATCCTAGTACTTGGGAGGCTGAGACAGGAGGATCACAGGTTGGAGGCCAGCCTCAGAAATTTGGTGAGACCCTGTTTCAAAAATAAAAAGGGCTGGGTATGTAGCTCAGAGGTAGACTACCTCTGGGTTCAATCCCCAGTACCAAAAAGTAAAAATAAAATTAAAAAATAACACCTTGGTACTGACAACTTGTTTTCCTTTCTTGATTCTCAACTCATAACCAAACAATTTTCAGACGACTCAGAAACTGTTTTATTAAATTGAACACAAAATGCCTGTTATAATAACATCAAGCCTTTATCAGAAATCAGTACATAACTGAGAATACACAGCCAAAATGAGCCATCAACATTAGTATAAATTTTAAATAACTTTCAGATTTCTATATTCAATATGCTGAAGAAAATAAAACCAAAAGAGCAATTTCAATTTCACAATTCACAGTTGATTGGTTTTAATCCCATGGCATGTTTGTCATTTCTGTAGCCCCAGAACAAAAACCAATTTCCAAAGCAGTGACTGGCGCACTGTTCCAATGGCATACACAGATCTCAAACCCTGTGCAACATTTAGAGAACATCTTATGAAACAACCCCATTTCATACAGTTTGGGCTGGCAATTTAAGCTATATCCTAAGCCAGAAATATGGTTCCAGTGAAACAGCAAAAGCAGTTTAAAAGTTTGCCATGCCATTAAGTGAAGGGTACTACAGTCCCCTTTGGTTTTCCATGATTTTGTTCTAATTTAAGACAATAACTGCATTAAAATGCAACCGTTAACAGTGAAAGCAAAGACAGTTTTGCTTCTGGATCTAGAGTATACATCCAAGAGAGGACACTGACTGTCCTAGCAGATACATAGAATGCTTTAAAGCAGAGCCTGACAAACTCTAGTAAGGCATTTCAAAGCAGATACATCGCACCCAAACCAAATCATGGCAGTCGGCCAAGCGTACCAAGGTGAACACCAAGTAACGCAGAATCAACATGAAATTCTTACAAAACAACATACTGATTTACAAACCCACAGGAAGGTACTCAGGTACCAAAAGAAGGCAAAAGATGACCCACCACTCCAAAAAGAGTTTTGTTCCCATAAATGCCATTATCTGCAGAGTATATGAACTACTTTATATGTGCTTTGCCCTGGGATAATATACTCATCCTGACACATGGTGTTACTTTTCCTTAAGAAAAAAAAAGAAACATCATGTAGAGAATACATATATAATCAGTGATACAGAACACTTGTTTTCACTAGTGAGGGAGTCACTTAAGCACTCATGCGGAAAAGAGTTGAGTGAATCATGAAGGCCATTTAAAGGCAAAAAGAAATCTGATAAACCCTGAATTATTAAGTTGGTATTCAACGGTGCAGTGAGATTTTAGCAATTGCATTGAGCTTAATTAGGAACATCTTTAAGTTCAAAGAATTGTGAAATGTCTAAAAGAAAGAAAAAACCCTGATTAGTAAAAATATGTATCTTCCTTTTAAGGGCTCAAAGGAAGTGTTCATTTATTTTAGAAGCCATAAATCTTTTTTTTTCTTTTTTTGGCACTAGAGGTTGAACCCAGAAGCATTCTACCTCTAAGCTATACCTGCAACCCTTTTATTTTCGTTTTTATTTTGAAACAGGATCTCATTAGGTTGCTGTGAGAGTCTCATTAAGTTGCTGAGGCTGATCCTGAACCTGTGATTCTCCAGTTTCAGCCTTCCGAGTACTGGGATTACAGGTGTATACTACCATGCCTGGCAAAGTCATGAATCTTACTAGACAAGCACAAGAATATAAATCAGAAACCTTTAAGTTTCAATTGTAATTCAGTTTTACTCTTCAAATCTTTATGGACCAGGAGCAAGTCACCTAATTGTGCAGATTTATCCACAAAAGTGGGCATAACAATGAAGGCATATGTAAAAAAAAATTTCTAAACATTACTGGAGTAAAGATAGTTACTAAGGCTCACAATTTCAACAACTCATTACACAGTACAATCATTTTTAGTTCAGCTAGTTACAGCTAGAGGAGGCATGGGTAATTATAATACTCAGGGAGTCCAAATCAAATTCTTTAGGTAAATTAATAGTTCCAACTTTCTAAACTACTTAATTTGTTCTACAGTTGTGTGAAACAGTCAGTCATGCATGGTTTGACCCCTTCTTCCCTCTGCCCTCTGGTGGAGCCGCTGAAGTCCCGAAGGAGGTGACAACAGGGAAAGCAGCAGCCAGCTGAAATGAGGTATAATGATTCATGCAGCCATCCGTAAGTTAGTGTTCTGAAGAAGCTGCATAGTTCAGCAAAAATACATCAAAAGAGGGATAGAAAAAAATCTTATGAAACTTTAAATTTGTAACAATTGAGCACTTAAGATAACCAACTCCAGAAAACTCTGGTTTGAAAAAAGAGGTATCTTCCTTCACTCTAAGCACACACAAGACCAGAAACTGGGAGAAAACACAAGTCTGATAATTGCTCAGGGTATCAACTTTATACACTGATTTCAAAAATATACAAATAGTTAAACAAAATTAAACCCTCATTAATAGTACCTAGTGGAAGTGTGCTGTCTGAGATTTACACTTAGATGATTACCCCGTGGGTGGGTGGTGACAGACAAATGGGTAGATATGTGGGAATGCAAGCATGCAGAATGCTCATCACAGAATCTGTGGCCGGTGCGCTATGAAATGTTCTCACTTTCATCTATGAAATTGTCCATGCAACGTTGAGGAAAGTGTTAACATTTCTATAACGAAATTAATTAGCAGTATGTTTTAAAGATTCTAAGTACTAAGCAATTTAAATTTTCAAATTAATTTAAGGAAAATCTTATTTTAAAAGGTCTCAGATTTGATTTGCAAAGATACCTCTTTTTATACAGGAATGGATAAACTAACACAAATAACGATAATTGTGCCAGTCTCTTGATACGCTTTATTTTGCAAATACATAATTTTCTCCTTTCTACAGAATAGACAAGTTGGAAAAAGACTACTGGAATAAAGAATTTTTCCATGCTGGGCACGGTGGCACACCCCTGTAATCCCAGCTACTCTGGAGGCTGAGACGGGATCACAAGCTCAAGACCAGCCTGGTCAACTTAGCAAGACCCTATCTTAAAATTTTTAATATTTTAAAAAGGGGGGGGGGGCTGGGGATGTAGCTCAGTAGTAGAGCACCCTGGAGTTCAATCCCCAGTACTGCAAAAATGAAAATAAAAAATAAAAAAAGGAAGAGAATTTTTCCAAACTTTAGTGTTAAGCTCTCCCATTCCACAACACTACCATTCACTAAATATAAATGTAACACATCAGGGTGACTATTGCCAGCCCAGGAAAACTGGATTTGTTTTCAGTGTGTATGATTCCTGATCAATAATAACAGTTTTATTTAATATCATATTGAGATTGCATCAAGAAATTAAAAAAAAAGATGTAGAACAGAATCCACACAGACCTTTGCCATTCCAAGCTCCTATTTCATGAACCAAGATCAATGACAGTAATTCTGTCATTTCTTCTCTCTATGAAATGCTAATACTTGCTAAAGGCACTCTTATTCTGGGCTTAACGGACACGGGGTCACATGGGACCATAAGTCAGTACATTTTTTGGTAGCTACCCAGAAAGGGAGTATAGAAATGATCCCCCCATTCATGATGGGAAGAAAATGTCAAACAGCTATCTATAGGAATGTCTTATGAGAAGCTATTTACACAGCTATTTGTTCATTCAGCTACAGTGACAGGAAAGCTCACAATGGTAGGGATTTCTCCATCAAGAACACAAAAACAAGACACTTTTTATTCTATATGAAACTCTTGAACAGTGATTTGGCTGTCAAGAAAAAAAACAGTTGGTATGGTGGAGTTTTTTTAAAAACATCTGTTCAAAACCTACATGAAACTTTTGCCTATACTGACAGAACATTTTCAATTTACTTCTAAAGAAGTTCTATTGTCCTTAGTACATGCCTCACCAAGTTCTTTAGCACACACTTCCAGCCTAAGTTCTGGAAACAAAGTAGGTTGGGTTCCAAATCCATCATGTCTAGACCTCTCTGCAGAGAATACTACATTGAACGTTATGGGTTTCCCCTGACATAAACAAGACTCATTTTACATAGGTCGATGGATATTCCTCAAACTGTTACTGCTCACAGTCTTGGGCAACTCAGGAGTGAAGGAATCATGAACCCCACTGCTAATCCTGAGAATCTATCTACAGAGAAAGATTTAACCAGACATACACAAACATACATATACATATGTATGTATATGTGTACATATATATTTCTCATTTTATCCTTGCTCAAATTGTAGATAGGCAGCCATAAGCAAGCATAAAGCTCTGCAGAACAACTTTGTAAAGTGATGTGGGCCAACTCATACTTTCCATTAGCCTTTTAAGTCAGAAAGACATGAGGATGATCTCAAATAGTTATGATTCTTCATTCAACCACAGGGTTTCAAAAATCCTAAATGGTTTTCTAAGTTTACCATTTAGAAAGGGAAATATTGAGGAAGAGTTAGGGGGAGGCTTTTTCAAAACAAATGTAGTAGAAAAATTATTCACCTTGCAGAATTCAGTGCAATAAGAGATAAGCAGACAAACATAAGAAACAACATGCACATCTACAAGTTGCAGGACACAGTATACAAAAGTCAAGAACAACAAAGTGTTTTCTAATCAGGGTGGAATCACAAAGATTACAAGAACACTCAGTTTTGTAATTGAACTTTAAAAAAAACAGTTCAAAGGCATATGTGATCCAATCTTTTAATGGAAACATGGAACTTTTCCTTTACAACCTCTCACTCTCAATACCTTAGAAGAGTTTCTAATTACTTTCTAACATTGATTTTTAATGACAACATACAAAAAAATATTCACAGAGAAAAGAGATTTTGGTATTACGGGTTTTTAACAGATGAATGCTGATATTTACTTTTTTTTTTTTTTTGCGGTACCAGGGATTGAACGCAGGGGCGTTCTACCTCCGCGCTACGCCCCCGACCCTATTTTTTTATACTTTATTTTGAAACTGTGTCTCACGAAGTTGCGGAGGGCCTCACTAAGGAGAGAGAGAGACAGGGAGAGAGAGAACGAGAGAGCTGAGGCTGGCCGCAAACCCGGATACTCCGGTCTCTGCCTCCCAAAGTACTGGGATTACAAGCGTGCGCCACCACACCCGGCGTGATATTTACTTTTTTTGGACTAAAGGTTTTCCTTTGTTCAGGCCTCTGTCCATCCTTGTCTATGGTATATAAAAGACACATGATTCCTGGGAAGTACAGAGTTCATATCCTGAAGCACATTATGAAGCATGACTGGACTTCAGTAAGTGAAACAGGGATCACATATCACAGACTCAAAGGCAACAACAGCCTGCTTAGAACAGGGATGAAAGGCTGCCTACATGGAACGCATGAGTATGAGAAGTTGCTCCATGCAGCGACGACAACCTCTGTCCCCCTCGGTCTTGACAATAGAACACAGGAGAATACTGCAAGGTAACTAGTCCAACACACAACCTACTAGCATAGAAATCTGTGGTTATTTATTTTTGGATGTGCATGTAACCTCTATAAACAATCATGAAAATTATTTATTGACTTCTTCAAGTTTAGAAATTAAGAAACAAACTGAGTTGTAGGCAATATGGTACTAAAGTGTCATATAAGACAAATACAGTTCTTTTTTAGTGCAAAGAAAGACAGCAAGTAAGAAATAACACTATAAATCTAACTTCTTTCTTTAAAAGAAAATGCGTTTATGCATTCATAACATCCATCAAGGGCACTGGGAGACTGGAAACCTGAATATACAAGGCCCGGAAAGCATCAGGCCCTAAGTCCACTGCTTTTTGTACATATATAATGAAATGTTAAGTGGGAAACATAACCTTTAACTTCATTTCCAGAGGAAAAACTGAAAGTGGAAGAATGCCACTTTATAAAATGTAAATTCATATCCACAATCTTTTAATGTAATCTGAAAAGAAGAGTCAATGAAATTTTCTCTAGGGTGTCACATAAAACTATGTGAGTGTGACATGCGCATGTGGGCATGGGGATGTGCGAATGCATACACACAGAGGGAGAAGGTGAGATCAGTAAATATTCATAGGACCAAGTGGCCAGCACTACATTAAAATCTACTTAGCAGCAAAATGAGTAACCTTCTAGCCAATAAGATAAGTCCTAAATTTCCCAAATCAACTGTACTTTATCAACTCCAAGAATGGTTTTTATACAAAGAATTTCATGTCCGGATAAAATTTCAAAAGAACATTATTTCATTTTTCTGTTTCTGGGAGAAAAAAAAATTTACCAAATAATTCTACTTTTCTATAAAACCACCACCTAAATAGAAGAAAGCAACTTGATACTGCTCTAGAAGTTAATCATTAAACGGATGTTTAATTATTGGTCTATACTTTTCAAAAATTGTTCTTAAGTATTACCAAAAATTATTGTAATTGTCCTTCTCTCCATCTATTTGCCTAAAGAATTCTCAAGGTTACCCAGAATCTTACTTTTTTTTTTATAGTACTAGGGATTGAACCCAGGGGAATTCTACCTCAGAGTTGTATCCCCAGTCTTTTTTTTTTTTTTCAGTTTTGAAGTAGGGTCTCACTAGGTTGCTGTGAGTCTTGCTGAGGCTGGCCTTGAACCTGTGATTCTCCTGTCTCAGCCTCCCAAGTACTAGGATTACAGGCGTGTGCCACCATGCCTGGCTGAATTTTACTTTTAATTAGTAACATAAGCAATCAAATGTACAGTTACCATAGAACAAAGATACTGTTCAATATCAACTTCCTGGTGAATGTGGCCTTTTCAAAGAAGCATGGATGAGAACCAGTCTTACCCATGTAAAGAAAAACATAATAAATGGATAAAATGTAGTTAATGAAAGTTCACATAATGCATCATTAATCTAGAAATACTCTATGGCTTCTTATTTTAAAAACAAAAATAATAATACCATTATAATTATCAGATACCAAAGTCACCTATAATACACTTTTAGTATCTTCAAGGAAACCAAATTACAAAAGATAAAAACAATGTTCATGTATTTTTCTACTGGAAATAATGATACTTAGATTTTATCAGCTTTTAAAAAACTCCTATCTATGAAATAGCAGGTAGTGTAGTATTTTTCAGGATGGCCAGCAAACTGGCAAGACAGACAAAAATGTGAGGTGTAAAGATTAGATTATCTAAAAAGTCTGCCAAAATAAAATATTAAGAGATCTGAACGTATGGCTATGAGGATCATAAATGTGCATGTTACTGTCAATGAAGACTTCACTCCAAATTGAAAAATCACATCTTTGTTTCCTAAAATCAGTGATAAAATAATGATTTAAAAATGCTATGTCTATCTTGACTCATTAGATACTCCAACCTGGGGCTTAGAAAATCCACAGCACAGCTAGAGCATGAAAATGAGCTTACTAGGCACGCTCATTCACTAGTGGAGGAAAAAGAGAAGCGGGAAGGAGGTGGCAATTAAATGTGTGAAACCCATAACTGGAAATGAAGTTTAGCTGTATGGAGAAACACAAGCACACTGGAAGTGTCTGAATTCAAGAAAACCTGCATTTCCATGAGGGAGGGACATGATACAGGGTAGCATGTCCTGGGAAAGACCCTGACACAGGTTATAACACTACATCCCACTGACACTCAAGTGAGGGTCTCAGTGAAGTCTCAGGAAATGGAAATCTCTGCTCACCTGCTTTTATACTGTGATCTGAAGTAAGATTCCATACAATTCTTTATTTAACAGTACATGAAACTAAAATTGCAAAAGAAGATGAAGTTTTGTTTTTTGCAGTACTGGGGATTGAACCCAGGGGCATTCTACCTCTGAGCTACCCCCCTAGCCCATTTTTTATTCTTTATTTTGAAACAGGGTCTCACTAAGTTACAGATAGCCTAAGTAGCTGAGGCTGGCCGCAAGCCTGCAATCCTTCTGTGTCAGCCTCCCAAGTACTGGAATTACAAGCGTGCACCACCACACCCAGCTGAAGATGAAGATTTTAAATAGTCATAGCTCTATGTGATCAGGCTACTAGTCAACCAGAACTTGGCCATGATAAAAAGTTATTTCTGATGGGGTAGGTCACATACTCTAAGTAGCTCAACACAGTCGACCTGGAAAACTATCATGACCTAAGAAGCACATTTCCCTCCCCCCGCCCCCAAGTTCTGACATCTCCTGGTACCACTGCAGGTGAAGTGTATTACATTAAGCAGAGGAATGTACTCATATCAAAAAGACCACAAAGCAGGGCAAGTTGACAGAAGGCAAACGACAGGCAGGGCAAGCTGCTCTATCTGCAGGTGACATCACTATACGTATCCCAGATTCTCCATCTCGTTCCTATACCGCTGCTCAGACACCTTGCTTTTATGTTGCTTGCTCTCTAGGTGTTGCCGGAACTCCATCTCTTCACCAGCCCCCACATTACACATGGAGCAGTAGAACTGGCCACTTGGCGTAACGCACATGGCTAGATCACGTGGGATTCTCTGCCGAGAGCGGGGATTGAAGTAAGGACCTGCTAAAGCAAGAGAAAAAGTAATATAACCAAAATGTTCCCACGTGAATGACACTATGATCAATTCTCATCGACATTTGTAACTCTAAATTCAAATTATAAAATTCATGGACTCTTAACTTTAAATGCAGATGAAGCTAATGGATTTTTTTAATTACAAAGTTTATACAGGTTCACTATGCAAAGATAAAATGATTCCTCCACCTATGGCAAGAAAGTTACTGTAGAGCCAAACCCAAATTCCAAATGGCTATGCCTCTAAAAAGTGAATATAATTTTTAAATAATTTCCAAGAATTATATCAAAATTCTTTTAATTATTCTAACCCTTTAATGCAAAATTTCTACTTCTAGGAGTTATTGCACAGTGATTTATCAAGGACATTTATTTGAGCAGTGTTTATAAAAAAAATTGGGGGGATAAATCCCAAAACAGAATTTGAAAAATTATGGCAATGAATGCAATGGAAAACTATGTAGTCACTAAATATAATACCACAGAAGACTCTCTGAGTGTAAATATTATTAGAATATGCTACTCAGTAAACTGAGAATATCATAAAATATAATCCCATTTCTATTTTAAAGAAGTAATATACATGAAAAACGGGAATGACATATACAAAAATGTTGGTGGCATTACTGATAATTTTATTTTCTTCTTTTTACATTACTGACTTCTTAAGCTGGATCATTCGTTCATTAATTTTCTGCTTTTCCTTTCTACTTTAATAATAAATATTTAATGCTTTTCTCAAAATACAGCTTTCACTGCAGCCTACAAGTTTGATTATGATATTTTCATTACTGTTTGGTTCTAAGAATTTTTAATTTAGTATGATTTCTTCTTTGAACCATGAGTCATTTAGAAGTATTTTTTAATTCCCCCCAAAATGGATATTTTGTTTGTTCTTATATTTTTGTTATTGACATTTCATTGTACTCTGGTCAGATAATATAATCTATACTACCTTCATCCTAAAATTTATTCTACCTGATATTAATACAACTATCTCACCTTCTTTCATTTCAGCTAATTTCTTTTATCCAGCCAGATAATCTTTGTCTCTTAACTGAGACTTTAATAAATTTACATTTATTATAATTGCTAATATGTTCAGACTTCCACTAATCATATTGTGCTTTCCATTCCTCTTTTTTTTTTTTTAAAAAAAGGCATCTCTTGCTTTTCAATTGTTTTTTGTCTGTTTACTGTTCACATAAGTGCCCTGAGCTAGCATGTGTCGTGTTGGAGGCTGAAGCAGAGGTAGGATGAGGGACTACTCAGTCCTACTCTCCCTACTGAAGGAAGGCAGAAACTATTCCTATAAACAAGTAGTTCTGAACTGAATGTGTGTATCAAAACCACCAAAGAAGTATTTACAAAGAACACATATGTCTGGGTCCCATTCCAAATTTACTGATAGAAAATAAAATCTCTAAGAAATGGTTCAGGCATGTGCATTTTGTAAAAACTCCCTGGATAATTCTGATTCACTACCCTGGTTAAAAAAACACTGACATAATCCCCCCCCCCAAGAAATGAGAATTGGACATGGTGCAACTTTAAAACAAACAGCCCGTCTCTATAATGCATTTTACATTTTTCAACTGGTAAACAGCAGAAGAAACATAAAGGAACTATGATAAGAGACTCTAAAACATAGAGTGTGATTAAAAACTAAATAACATACTAAATAGAAGAGATTAAGACCAGAAATAAATACCAGCTGAAAAGCCACCAGACCAATTCAATAAGACAATGACTAACCCTGAGTTCTCAGGGCTATCTATTACTACTGATGGAAAAAAAAGAAAAGAAAAGAGACCATTTACAGAATGTGTGGACACTTCCAAGGCATGTAGACATGTGCAGGGTACCTGAATTATTCTGTACTGTGTACATATTTCTCCTATTAGGCATCATCTTAAACTCATTCCCATCTTTCCGGGGCCGCCGCTGACCCACCTCTGAGGAATCCCTGGAGAAAAGAAGTTTTAAAAGAGTGATATTTCTAAACAAGGATTCCTTTCAACCTTTTTCTTTAGACAGTCTGTCTCACATAACACTTTGGCCTTGGAGAAAATGGCAATACCTACGAGAATGAGTTACTCTGAGCTTCGGCCAGCCGCAGCCTCTTGGCATGGTTCTTCCCTTGATAGTGAGCCTGTGCCACAGCCGGAGAGCTGAAGGAGGCATCGCAGAGCTTACAGTAATCATTCTCTGTGGCCAGGATCACTCTGCCTCCTGGCTTGAAGGAGCCCATCTAACATCAAAGACACAAGAAGAAATGAGGTTAAAGAGCATGGAGCTTATCCCCTCCTTCTCCTAAAGGCCCTTCTGAGAATGGAAAAGTAACCAAGGAGATGGCACCACCACAAGCACTCAGTTTCATAAGGAAAGGAAACAACTGCTTCCAGAAAAGAGAAGGGGGATGCTGGGAGATACTTAATCATGGTTTTGCACTATAACCACCTATATTCCAAACTAGTGAACGACTTGTTGCTATCTCCATTGAAGAAATTTTTAAATGAATTAAGAAACCCCAGCATGGAATATTTAGGGCAGTAAATCATAGGTAAATAAGTAGATAAGGCCTAAAATCTAATTATAAATAGTAAAGTCTGCTAAGAATCCTTCAATAAACATTTAATGAATGCCAACTATTTATTGGGCTAGCTGCTTTGTCCAGAAGAGCTATACAGACACACATTTGGGGGGGGGGTTGTTTTATTTTTATGTACTAGGAATTGAACCCAGGGACATTTTACCTCCAAGCTACACCCCCAGCCCTTTTTATTTTTTATTTTGAAACAGGGTCTCACTAAGTTGCTGAAGGTCTCACTAATTTGCTTTGATTGGCCTTGATCTTGCAATCCTCCTGTCTCAGCCTCCAAAGTACTGGGATTGCAGGCATGCTCCATGGCACTTGGCTTTTTAAAAGCCCCTGTCCTCATGAAGTGTACAAACTAGCTACAGATATATTATAATGAGGAAAAAATAGCTAACAGATCCAGACAACTGTATTTGGGCTGGGGAGTGACGTTAAGAGAAACCCAATGCAGTGCCTAGAAGACAGTAGACATTCAATTTTGCTGGGTTAACATAAAGTTACAAACTAGATTTTGGCTAGAGGAGAGTAATATATATATAATAAATATTCTGGAAAACATCATATCAGGAACAGTTAAAGAAAACAGTACTGTGTGACCTGTAAGAGAAGATTCTCTGGGGATGGGAGAGCTGTCTTCAAAATTCACAAAGGGCTCTGTTAGAAAAGGAAGCTTGGGCTGCTTTTCTCTCAGGAGGGTAGAAAGCAGTCCCCAGCAGGGAGTGGCCATCCAATTCCACTGCAGCCTTTGGGAACAGGAATGTGAAAATTACTCAGCTTGAAGATCTCTGGGTATTTTCCTGTCCTCTGGTTCCACTTTTAATATATTTCATTTCCCCCCACAAATCTATGGAGATAGAGGAGCAGCTGGAATTGCTATCCACATTTTAAGTACTAAAACACACTCAGAAAAGTAAAATTATACCATTATGGTTAGGAATAGAGGTCTAAGATCAGAAGAAATTCTTGCTCCACCACTTTACAAAATAATGTAAAACCATGGAAAGTTACTTAGCTTTCCTGTACTTCTAATAAACTTCCAGTGAGATTCATGCTGCTGGCCCATGGACCACACTTTGAATAATAAGGCCAACACCTCTTAAGTTGTTATAAGCATTAAATGAAGTCAGGCTCAGGACTAGAGTGAATCAAGTGAGACACTTTCCTTGAGCACAGAATTTAAGGAAGCATCAAAAATTCAATTAAGATAAATAATATTTAATAGCCTTTTTTTCAGTACTGAGGGATTGAATGCAGTAGCATTCTACCGGTACGCTCCATTCCCAATCCTTTAATTTTTTATTTCGAGGACAGGGTCTCACTACATTGCCACGGCCTTCAAACTTGAAATTCTCCTGCCTCAGCCTCTGAGTACCTGTGATTACAGTGGTATGCCACCATACCTGGCTATATTTTAATGGAATCTTTTTAAAAATCAAATCAAATGCAAAACATAAATGAATGATGAACAAAATATCAAAAACTTTAAATACAAACAGGATAAATAGCAGTGCCGTGCCAAGCCATGCAGTCTAAAGCAAAAAGAAAATCAGTAATACTTATTCTACCCTTAAGTTTTTGATGTTTTGTTCACCATTAATTTTTTTACATTAATTCTGAATTTTTTAAAATATTGCATTAAAATATTTATCTTGAGCACTAGTTTTTTTTTTTTTACACCCCCTTAGGTTTTGTGCCTAAGTCAAGTGCGTCCCTCATCACAGCCTTGAATGAAACATAAACAGTGCTTAGCAGAGGGCCTGGCACAGTAATTACTCAATTATAGTTAGTTTTTATGACCATTACATTGTCCTGTGAGAAAATTATATTTCAAAGATATGTTATGGAAGAGTCCATATTTCAGAGGCTACAAGGTATAGGAATATCTTGCCTGAATCACCTGCTCTGTCTTCCAAAGACCAAAAGGAACTGGCCTCTCAAGTGTGTCTCATAATACCAAAGTCCAGAAAGCATTTAGATGTGCTCTCTGCACACAGGTAAGTAAAGGGCAATCTCAAGAAACTGATCTTGCAACTGGAAGACAAAACATAACATAAATGGAATTAACTACAATCAAAAACTAAATCTTCAAAAGTCTCTTTTCTCAATTAGGGCATAGCCTAGACAGAGTCATTTAACTCAGAATTTTGAAAAACGAGAGAAAGACCCATGTAAATAATATTTGTTTTGTCATCTCATGCCTCACAACCAAAGCCAAAGGGAAATCTCAAGGCTCCAAGACTTTGGCATGGCTTAAATCCAGCATACAGCTGAAGTTAAAAATACCACATAGGATGATTCAGAAGTATTTGTATCCTCATGGACATAAGGACAAGTTTCATTCATGACCCTTTGTGCACATGACCCCTTCCTGAGGCTGCTCCACCTGGCACATGCCTCACCTGCGGAGGGACCGGAGCAACTGGAGTAGCTGCAGGCTCCACCATGCTGCTCATTCTGGCGGGAGGGGGACAGCTATTGGCTGCATAGTAATTTCGGAGTTTTTTACCATGATTTTTACCCTAGAAGTAAAAATAAAATAAATAATCATCATGAGGGGAAGAGTACTCATATTTGTCAAACTGAGTTAATATATTCACCTTTAAGGAAAAAAACACAAGCAATACTAACTACATGTTCTGCCTTCATGTATACACAACACTGAGGTAAACAGACTACCAGTTAGAATTGATCACTAGATCTTGAAGTATAAGAGTCTATCATTTGTTCTAACAATGATTAAATTTATCTGCGTAAAGAGAACAAAGCCAAAAGAAATTAATTTCCTATGTTTCTAAAAAAGCATAACATTGTCCAGTGATTCATGCCCTCCCCCGACTTATTGCCATTCATAGGTCACTGCTTAAATATGAATTTCATAACACTCTGATCTAATATACTTTGGAAATGAGCGATGAAATGGATAATCCAATTATTTTTACAAAAATAGCATGAACAGAGTATCTTACTACTTACAAAGGACTTTCACAAACAATAGCTCATTTGTTGCTCACATAAATACTGTAAGAGGAATTCGTCAATAATACCCATATGTGACAAATGAGGAACTGCAATTCGGAGGGGGGGAGTTGCCCACGGACCCCTTCAGAAGGCTAAAGTGGCAGAGTTGAAGCATGAAGTCTGCAGGTTTTCTGAATTCAAAGCACGGCCCTGTGACTCCAGGATACACTACAAACCTCTATTAAAATGTATTTGCTTTTCTCATCACATTTTGTTTAAGTTATTATTCACTCCTACAATTAAAACTAGAGGCAAGGGTCAATTGTCCAAAAGCATAAGGGTAAAACAGCATATTATTTGTCAAATCACACTATAAAATTCAAACCTGCAGGCAAACATTTATTTACCATCTACTATATGTTAAACCCTAGAAATAAACTGAGGGCTAGTACATAGTCTAGAGGAGACAGGCACATAAGCAATTACAATAATGATCTAAGTTCCATGTTCTGCCCACTCAAATGCCCTGGCTGTGCTCCTACCATTGTCATAGTCATATCCAGAGAGTCAAATCCCATGGTCCCACCCATGTCTTCAACTTACTTGAACTCAAAGCAGCATGACGCAGCATGATAACACCTGACAGATGCCCCTTCTTGCAGTAATACTTCTTACTGTCTTCTGTCTTCTGTAACTCCCTCTTACCTCTCCATCTCTCCTCTTCTATGACCTTAAACTCCACAGTCCCTGAGGCCCCAGCCATCTATCTCTCTCCATCTATGTTCTAACTCTGGGTTATTTTACCTAGCCCCACAGCTTTAAGATAATGGATAAGTTGATGAATTCCAAAATTATCTAGCTCCATCCCTGATCTTCAGAACCATATATCCAACTGCCTTCTTGAGATCTACACTTTGAAATCTTAAGAGGCACATCCAAATTAATATAACTTTTGATTCCTTCCCCAAAGAACTTTCTTATCATCACCACCATTAGTCATCTACATGTCAATACACAACACCACCATTCACCCAGTTACCCAAGGAAAGTCAGGGTGTCCTTTTCTTGGATCCACCCTTCCCTAAAACCAACACAAGCAATCTATCAACGAGTCTTATAAATCCACCTTCAAAACATCTCCCAGATCATTCCACTTCTCCTATAGACTCTACGTATAAGATCACTATGTAAAATAATATGGTTTATTTACTTATTTTTTTATCTTCCCTACCCTCTGAAATGTAGATTCTTTGAAAATTAGGACCTCATCTGTCTTCCTTAATTTTCTTTTTCCAATCCCTAGAATACTTTCTAACATACAGCAAGTATTCAACAAATATTAGTTGGATCAATGAATCAAGTATTATAACGGAGATTTAAAAAAACTAGTAGGAAAACACAGAGAAGGAATTTCTTATTTCTGCCTAAATGTGTCAGAGAAGGCTTCCCTGTAGAGGGGACACTGAGTCATCTTTTAAAATGAGTAAAAGTTATCCAGGTGTGGCGGCGCATGCTTATAATCCCAGTACTTGGAAGGCTGAGACAGGAGGATTGCAGGTTCATGGCCAGCCTCTGCAACTTAGTGAGACCCAGTTTCAAAATAATAAAATAGGGCTAAGGGTGCGGCTCAGATGTATGACACCCCTGGGTTCCATCTCCAGTACACACACACACACACACACACACACACACACACGAGTAAAAGTATACTGGGCAGGTAAAAAGCGAAGGGGAAAGAAAGCTGTGGACTAAGGGAATGGCATGAGCGAAGGCCCAGCCGGCCACACTGAGAAGCCTCAAGGACAGAGGGTCTTTAGGATCTTCAAGAGGAGGTAGGATTGAGATATGTAGGAGGTGCATCCTCAGTGGATTTGCCCATGATCCAGAACTTGATCTTTAGTGGCATCATGGAACCTCTAAGCGAGTGTAAGCAAAGGAGTAACATGACTGGATTATGGTGTTTTTTTTTTTTTTTTTTGCGGTACCGGGGATTGAACACAGGGGTGTTCTACCTCCGCGCTACACCCCCAGCCCTATTTTTTTATACTTTATTTTGAAACCGGGTCTCACGAAGTTGCGGAGGGCCTCACTAGGTAGAGAGACAGAGAGAGACAGAGAGAGAGAGAGAGCTGAGGCTGGCCGCGAACCCGGATCCTCTGGTCTCCGTCTCCCAAAGTACTGGGATTACAAGCGTGCGCCACCACGCCCAGCTTGATTATGTTTGATAAACATCATCCTAAGATGAGCATGGGGGATAAACCAGAGTAGACCCAAACCAGAAGCTGGGAAGATAGGGAAGAAAGCCAACAGATAAGCCCTAGAATACAATAGAGTGTGGTGGAAAATTAAGATCCAGAAAATGAGACTGAGAATGCCTGGCCCATCATGGAAGGTGAAAACTGGACTATGTGTTATCATGGGAGCCTAGAACCAAAGTGGAGCTGAGGACTAAGGCCAGGCCAGGAAAGGAGTCATCAGCATGTACCTGAAGGTAAAGCCATGGACCCAAAGAGATGACCTAGACAAAGTGGACACAGGAGCTTCTGAGACAGCCCTGGAGCAAGATGATGGCTAGAGTGAGAAAGACACAACAACTATGATGGAGTGAAAACACAGTAAAGAAAAACTGGAATGAGGGGAGGAGGGAGGTAAACTGCTGAGTAAATTGGGACACCAACTTATGCCGAGATTTAATTCTCAATAAAACAGTATTGAGAGGTCCTTTAAGAGATAAAGTCATGGGGCCATGTCCTCATGAAGAGATTAATTTAATTCTCTCTACAATAGGTTAATTATCTCCAGAGCAGGTTACAAAGCAAGCCTGGCACTTCCCCTCGGTCTCTCACACGTTCCTACCGTGCAGACTGGCTTACCCTCTCTGCTTCTCCACCACGCTATGATCCAGCACCAGACCATCACTGGAAGCTGAGCAGATGGTGGCACCATGCTCTTGGGCTTCCCTGCCTCCAGAACTGAGATCCCAAATAAACCTCTTCCATTTATAAATTACCCAGCCTCAGGTAGTGCTACTGTAGCAGAAAGTGGGCTAAGATAAGGTAGCAGCAGAAAGAAGATGGTTGAAGATGTTGAGATTGTGACCGTCCCGGGACACCTGGATGAAGCTGAAGGACAGTGCAGCAGAGGGGCTGGCACTAGGGAAGATGAGGCTGAGGCAGCTGATAGAGTCTTTTAAAAGTAGGTGGGAATTTGAGTCCACAGAACTGGAGGAAGAGAATAGGGTTAAATAGTTACTGACTTCTCCCTATGTGCTGGCCACTATTCTAAGAAATAGAGATAAAACAATGAACAAAGACAAAGTCCCCGCCATCAAGAAACTTTTTTCCAAGAATGAAAACAATATATATACCTAAACAAAGAAAAAAGATAACAAGACTGACAGCTACTCTGCAGAAGATAAAATGAGATGACATAATAGAAAATAGGGGAGGTGGGGTGGGAAGAGATGGCTTTTCTCTGGCAAGACACATGTGCTAAGGCTGAAGAATGAGAAGCCTACAGCTATGCAGTGTGCAGAAAGAAGGAAGAGCTGGGCATCAAGACACTCATCTGGCTATGTCAGGTCTGAGATCCCTTTTCAATGCCTGAAGAGAACCCATCCTGGACAGAGTTCAGGAATGAGGAAAGGACAGCAATTGAATCTGAGCAGTTATTGATATGTAGATGGTATTTAAAACCATGAAACTAAAAGAACCACCTACTCAGCATAAAGAGTCAGAGTGAAGCACAAAGCCCTAGGACAATACACTGTAGAGTGTGGTGAAGAATGAGGACCCAGCCAGGTGTGGTGACATGCCTGTAATCCTAGTACTTGGGAGACTGAGAAGGGAGGATCACAGGTCGAGGTCAGCCCTAGCAATTTACCAAGACTCTCAGACCTCAACTGAATTAATAATTTTTACTCTTTAAGCTGGATGGTAAATATAAATATTCTATTTTTATACTTTTCTACACCTGGAGGATTTTGTAGTCATTTAAAACAACAGTAAAGGTCCTGAATAAAGTCAGGCCAGAGTGATGCTTGGATTTTAAATGACAGGTCAAAATTGGACTTGGTAAGAATCATTTCAGTGGAATGGTGAGAGAGAAAAGATTATATGGAGTATTTTAGAGATGAAAAGGGAACTGTGAACATGGAAACCACAGTATGGGCTGGTATCTAGGAGAGTTCTGTATGTAGAAATTCTGTATGTAGAAGAGTTCTACTATGACAGGGAGCAGAGAAACAAGGGACAGAGTTAGGGAAATGGGGACCAACAGAAGATTTTTTTAAAGGTGAGTTTTGCTTGGGCTTGTGTGCATGACAACATAAAAAAGTCACTGAAAACAGAAGAGATGACGCAGAAGCTAAGGGCATGGCCACAGGAACATAGTCTGTGAAGGAAAATGAGGTACACAGTATTACTGAAGGGCTCAAAGATAGTGTCCGGTATTTTATTTCCAAAGCAGCATCCCCACTAGTATTCAAGCAGATGCTGTATCCACAGCATAACAACAATGGTAATAACAACAAACAGTTTTTGAGCACTTGTATACCAGGCAGTGTTCTAAGCACTTCATAATCTCATTTAATATTCAGGAAATCACTACCAGGTAGGTACAAATATTATTCCTATTTTATGTATAACTAGAGTCCTTGAAAAACAAAACAATCCAACAGAACTAATACTTGAAGCTTAGCCCAAGGAAATTTTCCAAAAATAAATGAAGACTTGAGTCTACATACTGAAAAGGCATACTAGTATCTGGAAAGATTAACTCAGGACAATCATATCTTGGGTATGCCTTAGAAAAAGGAGAAGACTTCAAAGATAAAGGAAATGCCCTCAAGCTCTCCAGCCAAAAGAAAAAAAAAATCAAATAACTTATGAAGACAAAATAATTAGAATGGCATATCATGATATATAATACATACATATATACATACATACAAAAGATAACAATGGAGCAACATTTTTCAAAAACTTAATGAAAAATGCAAACCAAGGATTTTAAATCCAGCCAAATTTCCCTGTTATTATATGTCAAGACTAGAGAAAAGCAATTTTAAACACATGAGAACTTAGGAATGCTGTACTCCTAAATTCTTGAGGAATCTATAAGAGTTTCACCCAACTAAGAAATGCCTAAAAAACTTCAACAAAAGGGCTGATGGTATTTTCTGACATATAATTGTAGATCAAAGACTAATTCAAAGGTAGAGACAGGGTGAGAGATTATTGTTCAAATTTCAAAATTATGACACAATGGAAATAATGCAGCAAAAAATGGGAAGAAAAGGAAAATAGAATAAACTCATTGATTCTGCAATAGGCAATAGCCAGGGTGCCATTAAAAATTGGCAAACCAAATACAAAAATATTAAACAAAACAGAGGAGTAGTCATTTTTTTTTTTTTTTTTTTGCAGTACGGGGGATTGAACCCAGGGGCGTTCTACCTCTGCGCTACATCCCCGGCCCTATATTTTTATACTTTATTTTGAAACCGGGTCTCACGAAGTTGCGGAGGACCTCACTAGGTAGAGAGAGAGAGAGAGAGAGAGAGAGAGAGAGAGCGCTAAGGCTGGCCATGAACCCGGATCCTCCGGTCTCCACCTCCCAAAGTACTGGGATTACAAGTGTGCGCCACCATGCCCGGCCAGGAGTAGTCATTTTGAAAAGCATAAAAAATAGGGAAATAATGATGGATTACAAGAGATGGTGGAAATGACACTCTCTTAGTACACAATTTTTGTTTGTTTGTTTGTTTGTTTGTTTGTTTGTTTTTACAGTTTTGACCTGTAGAACTGCATTCATATTTCACAGTGTTTAAAAAAAAAAGAATCAACCAACAAGGATGGGGGAAGAATCAATATGAAATACACACAGAAACAAATGAACCTAACTACATTTAAAAAAAATGAGCCGGGCGTGGTGGCGCACGCTTGTAATCCCAGTACTTGGGAGGTGGAGACCCGAAGATCCGGGTTCTCGGCCAGCATCAGCTACTTAGTGAGGCCCTCCGCAACTTCGTGAGACCCAGTTTCAAAATAAAGGATAAAAAATAGGGCCGGGGTGTAGCTCGGAGGTAGAACTCCCCTGGGTTCAACCCCCGGTACCGCAAAAAAAAAAAAAAAAAAAAAAAAATGAGTAATGTGACCACACTGAAGTAGGGGAGAAAAATACTATTAACATATTTGCATAGTCTAAAGTATCTTCCCACATGATACTTATTAAACCCAAAAAGAAAAATACTAACTACAAAGGAGAACCTTGGAAGGCTCCACCTTTGTAAACTGACTTCAGGAAACAAGATTTTGACTATACACTATAAAGCTCAAGACAAAAAGAACTTTAGTAAACACGATTTTCTACCATACATGGTAACACTAAAGACAAAAAGAACAGTACACAATATTATTCTCTGGCTATTATATTTGTTTTCCTGGGAGGATGGTATGGATTATCAACTTCCAAACTACTATACATTGTAACACAAAAGACAAAAAAAAATTTTAGGAAGCAAGATTTTTTACTATAATTGTAACACTAAAGACAAAAAGAACACTATACAATGTTATTCTCTGGCTAGTACATTTGTTTTCTTGCCTGTGTGTGAGAACATGTGTATTTTGTGAACACTAAAAGATGATCTCTCACTATCAAAAAAAAGTACTTAAACCTGGGTGTGGTGGTGCATGCTTGTAATCCCAGTACTTTGGAGGCTGAAACAGGATGATCCCAAGTTTACGGCCAACCTCAGCAACTTAGTGAGAGCCTGTTTCAAAATAAAAAATAAAATAGGGCTAGGGGTGCAGCACAGAGGTAGAATGCCCCTGGGTGCAATCTCCAGGACAACAAAAAAAGTACTTAAACATAAAAAAGATAGAATGCTAAAATAACACTGTTGTGTTGTACTGAAATTGGAGGTACCAATCTGAACTCAGTTTTTAATATATGTACATACCCATAGACAGATATAGATATATGTGTGATCAGAGTTAACAGTACTAGTAATGCAACATATTCACATTTTGTCCTCATATGACGCACCAGGAAGGACACAATATCATTTTTTGGTATTCTTTGTGTGTGTTAGGGGTAGGGAGAATACTGGAGAATGAACCTGGGGGCATCCTACCATTGAGCTACACCCTCAGCCCTATTTTTTATTATTTGAAGCAGGGTCTTGCTAAGTTGCTGAGAGTCTCGCTAATTTGCTGAGGCTGGCCTCGAACCTGTGACCCTCCTGTCTGCCTCCCAACTACTGAGATTACAGGCAAGCACCACCACACCTGGCATTGTGTGTGTGTGTGTGTGTGTGTGTGTGTGTGTGTGTGTGTTATTCTTGCCAAAAAATATAACCTGAGTTTAATCAAGCCCAAATCTGGGACACTGTATAAAACACTTTTCAAAAAGGAAGGAAGGGAGGGAGGGAGGGAGGGAGGCAGGGAGAAAGACCAAGGACCTATCCAAATTAAAGGAAACATGAAAACTACATGTAAACTTTCATTCTGGATTAGATACTAGAACCATAAAAAGTTATCAGTAGACAATGAATGAAATGTAAATAGTTTATAGATTAGATGATATTGTTGTATCAGTGTTAATTTCCTGATGTTCATAACTGTACTGTAATTATGTAAAATATTGATGTTTGGGGAATCTGGATAATGTGCATACAGAAATTTTTGGACTTTGTACTACTTTTGGAACTGTTTTGTAAGTCTAGAATAATTCAAACTAAAAAGCTAATCAAAATTATCCAAAGCCACAAGTAGGCAGCACAGCTGGGGAAAGTCTGGTTGTAAAGTGCATGCCCCATGCTCCATGGTACCCAGGACCACTCAACAGTACTGCAATCTCAGATAAAAAGAACTGTTTTTAAAATGCTTTATCCATTTTAAAATACCTACTTTCTGGGTATTGTCAGTATGATCATCACCAAAATCATCTTCATGAGATAGAAACAGGTTAGGAAATATTTCCAATATCACACATCTAGTAGTTAGTAAGACTACAAGTTGAATACTAGTCTGACCCCAAAGTCCATGATTTCATGTTTTTAACTAATATTCTATAAAAACAGATGCTGTGAAAACACATAATAAAAAATCAAGAAATCCTTAAAAGTTAAAAAATATGACTGCCAAAATTTAAAAATTCAATATAGGATTAGAAGTCAAGAACACATCTCAAAATAAATAATGATAAAAAAGAGAAGAGACAAGCACTACAGTAGTCCCCCTGCCTCTTAAAGTTTCGCTTTCTACAATCCCAGTTACCCACAGCCATCCTCAGCTAGAGTACATGGAAAATTCCAGAAATAAAAAATATCCAAGTTTTAAATGATACACCATTCTGAGCAGTGTGCTGAAATCTCGTGCCATCCTGCTCTATCCTGTCCTGAAGATGAATCATCCCTTTGTCCTGAGAAGCCATACTGACTAGGCTAGCCCCCTTAGTCACTTAGTAGCCACTCTTCAGGTTATCCACTGCCACTGTATCACAGCGCTTGTGTTCAATAAACCCTTATGACAGTTATTAAGGGCCCAAAGTGCAAAAGCAGTGATACTGACAATTGTGATATACCAGAGAAGCTGTAATGTATTTCCTCTGAGTAAAACCGTAAAGCTCTCAATAGGGAGAGAAAAAAAAAATATGCTGAGGCTGCTAATGTCTGCAGTAAGAACAAATCTATCCATGAAAGTGTGGAGAAGGAAAAAAAATGAGTGCTAGTGTTGCTGTCATACCTTCAACTGCAAGTTATAGCCACAGTGCATAAGTGCCTAGTTAAGATGGAAAGGCATTCAATTTGTGCATGTATGTGTAGGAAAAACAGAGTATACACAGGGTTATCCAAGGTTTCAGGCATCCACGTGGGGGTCTTGGAATGTATCCCATGTAGATAAACGGGGTCTGTTCTATAAAAAAGAATCAATCAATTATACTTTAATAAATTGGCGGGGGATCCAGTATCTCCAGGAGAGGAGTAGTAAGATTTCCAGAAAGAGAGGGATGATATGAGAATGGATATGATCTAAGAAAAAAATATATATTTTTTTCACTTCCCTGGAGCTCAGAGAATTGGGAGTACACAAGTTGCAAGGATCCACTAGTGCTGAGCAGGACACATGAAAAAGGATCCAGACCTAGAAACATCCATCAGTGTGAAACTTCAGACTCCAAAGATACAGAGCTAAGAAGTTTACAGAAAAATAAAAAACAAAAAAAAGGATACAAAATTAAAATAGGTCACCTACAGAAGAAAAACAATCAGGCCAGGCACAGTGGCACATGCCTGTAACTCCAGTGACTCAGGAGGCTGAGGCAGGAGGATCGTGAGTTCCAGGTCAGCCTCAGCAACTTAGTGAGACTGTCTCAAAATAAAAATAAAAAGGGCCTGGGATGTAGCTCAGTGTTAAAGCATTTGCCTAGTATGTGTGAGGCCCTGGATTCAATCCCCAGTATCAAATAAATAAGAATCAGGTAAGATTTCTCCTCAGCAATTTTAGATGATTAAAAAAAGAAAAAAAAAACAATGGAGTACATACAGACTTTCACCTTTTGAAGAAAAATAATTCTTAACCTAGAACTGAACTGTCAAATATTAAGGCACAATGCAAACATTCCTTAGAAATTCAAGGGTGCAGAAAATTTTACTTCCTATTACTCCATTTTATTAAAAAGAGAGAGGTATGTTGAAATACATGCTTATATTTATTCTTTCCTCCTTCAGATAATATGAAGATATACTCCAACACAAGATGAAAAAAATGAAAGTGGGTATATTTAGAAAACAGTGGCCCAACCCAAAGAGCAATAAAGGGGAGCTCAAAGTTGACAGCTGTGCAGCAAACCCATAGGGCAGCCAGCTGAAAATGGAGCAAGGAGAGAGAGGGATCAAGGACAAAAGCAAGATTCCATACAACAGACAGTGTGACTGAGAGTTTGGTGGGATGAGGAGAATGAACATAATGCAAGAAAAAGAAGAAAAGCAACTGAAAACTCCAGGAAATACAAAAAGCTACACAGTGAGTCATGATCCAAATATGAAACTATTCCAAATTAGAACAAGAAATCAGTTGGTTTCATGAAGATAAATGAAATGGATGGTAAGCAATAAAAATAAAGATGGGGAAGCTACTGCTTTTTGTAAAACGCATACGATTTTTCAAAAAAGTATCAGAAACTTAAGAAAAAAATAGAAAGTGATTTCAAAATTATAGTCCAGAAATGCATCAAACTAAAATGAACATGGCTTTGAGCAATTGTGACTTTCAAGAACATCTCTTTTGAGTGCCTTGGAAACATGACACTAGAAACATAAAGAAGGAAATGGCTCTGCAGTGAACAGTATTTCCCTGCTCATAATAATGCAAAAATTGGATGTCAATTTTCTACAGCTGGAATCAATCTACAAATAGAGCATGGAAAACTTAACCTGATTGAGACTAGCCAAAAATGTGACTAATCTTCATAATTTCAAAGCAAAACTATAGCTAATCCAAGTTGGGAGGCAGAAAGGAGAAGAGAATGGAGAAGATCCAGAAGAAAAAAGATAGGGAATGTGTGGGGAAGGAAGAACAGGTAATTAACACTTTTCATTATTAGCCCTTTGTTCCATAGGCATAATTTTGACTAGAATTTTTTTTTTTTTTTTTTTTGCAGTGCTGGGGATTGAACCCAGGGGCATTCTACCTCCAAGCTACACCCCCAGCCCTATTTTTTTATTCTTTATTTTTTTGAAACAGGGTCTCACTAAGTTGCGGAGGACCTCACTGAGTAGCTGAGGCTGGCCGCAAACCTGCAATCCTCCTGTCTCAGCCTCCCACATACTGGGATTACAAGCGTGCACCACCACACCCAGCTTTTTTTTTTTTTTATTCTTTATTTTGAAATGGCACCTCACTAAGTTGTGGAGGGCCTCACTAAGTAGCTGAGGCTGGCTGCAAACCCAGATCCTCCTGTGTCAGCCTCCCAAGTACTGGGATTACAAGCATGCGCCACCATGCCCAGCTTAGAAATTTTTTTTAAAGAAGAAATTGTTGCCAGTGACAAATACTACCAAGAGGTCAAGTGATGAGCTACTAGATTTTGGCCTGTAAAATCATAGGTGACCCTAAAAGGACCGTTTCAGGGGAATATTGTAATGGAAGCCAGAGGACAGTGGGCTGGGGAATGAATGGGAAATGAAGAATGAAAAGGACAATTATACTGGCAAAACTTTAAAGACAAAAGGGAAGAGGGAAAAGGTTGCTAGCAAGAGGGATTCAAGGTAAAGGGAAAGTTGCTGTTGTCATTTTAATTTATATGGAAGAGACTTGGGCATATTCTTAATTTGTCTGAGATGAAAAGGTGATGGATGGAATCCAGAGGACAGAGCTGAGAATCAAACTTGGACAAAAGGTGGGACATCTATTCTTTTGAAATAAAAAGAAATGGGGTAAGGATAGACTCAGAAGGTGAAGCAGAAAGCTGCATAGGTCAGAGTAATAATGGGACAATAGTGAACATCTGTCCCTAAAGTGCCCTAAGCAAGAGCTGGAGAACTTATTGAGCTTGTCATTCAGACAGCAAAACATCAGAACCAACAAGGATGAGTCTTAGAAACACAAGCATTCAGAAGAATGTACTTTGTTACTCTCTCATTCTATTTAAAAAACAGAGGAATGTTGCAATATATATCCATATTTATTCTTTCTTCCTTCAAGTAATGTGACATGTTCTCCAATAAAAAAAGGTAAATGGACTAAGATGACAGGCCGACTAGTATGGTTGAAAGTACTTTACATCATTTGATGTTATCACATCTGTTAGCTGAATTATTCTGTCTGACAACCCTTTAAGGTAACTGGTATCTGGATCTAGAAGAGCATCTTTGGAGAATAACCAAGGAGGACAAAATTTTACTCATTGATACAAGTTCCTAAAGCAAGTTAGTATCGAGGTAGCACCAATAGTAAGATAGCTGTGTACCTTCTCATTTTATGTCCTTCTAAAGCTAGAAGATGACATGAATGTTTGTTCATTTGAGACCAAAACACTCTAAGCAAGAGAAATCTACTTCAATCAATCAGTACTTATTAATATAAAATACACACTTCTCACAATCCTGCAAGGAAAGTACAATGACCCCTACTTTACAGATATGGAATAAAGAGATATTACGTATCTTGCCTATAGTAGCTGAGCCAGGAATCTCTCAGATTCCAAAGCATATGTGCCACTTGAGCTTTGTCCACACCAAATCTGAAGTGTATTGTGACCATCCTCAGTCCACTACAAGTTCATTTGGAGAGGGGAATTTTGAAAACATAAAAATCAGCTCCGCTTAGTTACTGATCATGCCATCCAAATTTGAATGATTAATGTTAAAATATATGTGCCAAAATCAGTGCCTTAAATTTTGGGGAAAATCCAATTGCATTTTCTTCATTATGAATCAAGACCACTGAATTCAGTATCATAATTCAACAACTACTTTTTTCCCCTTTTTCTTGGGTATGTGGCCAGGGGGTCGTACTGGGGACTGAATTCAGAGGCATTCTACCTCCAAGCTAAACCACCAGCCCTTTTTTTATTGTTTTTTTTTTTTTATTTGAAATAGGGTCCCACGAGGTTTCTGAGAGTCCCACTAAATTGCTGAGGCTGTCCTCAAACCTGCAATCTTCCTGTCTCAACCTCCCAAGTACTGGGATTACAGGTGTGCATCACCATGCCTGGCTTCCACAACTACTTTTTTACCTGTGTCCTAGCTCTCTTTCTAATTAGTATAGAAGGTTGTTATCTGTTTACTTATAAATAGAAATCTATGCTCATAACAAATTTCAGAAGTATACTTTCAGTAACTAGTTCTTTTTCATATGTATATGCAGATTAGGAGACAAATCAGTGACTTTCAATAGTGGATGTTTTAGCAAACTTTATCCATGCTTTTTTTTTTTGGGTTAATAACCTTCCATCTTAAAGTGGTTCTTCCTCTGGGTATTTAATGCTAATGAAAGAATATTATATTACTCCATGCCAGGCTTGTCCTAAGTAACCTGAAGCATGTAGATAGATTTTAATAAAATGAAGACATGTTTCTCCTCCAAAATTTTATTTTAAATTAAATTATAACCAAAGCCATAGCTTTAAGACTGAAAAATTAGATGACCTCATTAAAAATAAAATAGCTGAGAATGTTTTGAAGTGACTGGCCAGGTTAAGAAGTTCTAGGAAGCCGGGTGTGGTGGCGCACGCTTGTAATCCCAGTACTTTGGGAGGCTGAGACCGGAGGATCCGGGTTCGCGGCCAGCCTCAGCGCGCATGCGCGTGCGATCAATCTCTCTCT
>PVJS01012297.1:0-44138 GCA_004027185.1 Glis glis | reverse complement strand
GTTTTTTTTTTTTTTTTGCGGTACCGGGGATTGAACCCAGGGGCATTCTACCTCCGTGCTACGCCCCCGGCCCTATTTTTTATACTTTATTTTGAAACCAGGTCTCGCGAAGTTGCGGAGGGCCTCACTAAGGACAGAGAGAGAGAGAGAGAGACAGAGAGACAGGGAGAGAGAGAGCGAGAGAGCTGAGGCTGGCCGCGAACCCGTATCCTCCGGTCTCCGCCTCCCAAAGTACTGGGATTACAAGCGTGCGCCACCACGCCCGGCTGCAAATTCTGTTCTTGAAACATAACAGTTGTATATGGGAGGGTGGGGCAGGGATAGAAAATAGTTCTCTGAGGAGAGAGTGAAAGCAATTCCCACACTAGCACTGTTTTAATGGCCCCTACTCTTTGTACTTCCTCAAGCCATTTCCTGGTTGCCCTGAGAACACTAGCCAGGGGTGCTTGAGTCTGCAGCGTTTGCCCTGAGATAACTAGTCAATTATAGTCCTAACCTTACCCGCAAAGTTTGCCATGAAACATCTTGCCTTTATTATTATTTTCACATTGCTTTAGTATATCAATAGTCTTAGAAACAAATAACAGCATTCTGTTTATAGCATTCTGTATTTAGTAATATTTCTATTTATAAAATATAGTAACTCTTAATTGCTGAAAATGTCAAATCCTAGAAAACATAGCGTTCCTCTGTGTGAAGTTAACATCATTCTTGAACAGTTGTTAGCCAAAGATTCATTTAATAAACCTGATTTTTCAAAAATAGATGATTCTGATGATGTTCCAAACAGTGCTTTGGAAGACAAGACAGGCAGGCTGATTCGGAATCTGATGAAAGTGGTCCTGCATCAGGCGACTCGGGTCACACGCTGAAATGCTCAACTTGCGCTATGGTTCCACACCAAAGGCATGACTGTACCGACGCACTTGGTGGAAAGGTTGACACCATTGACCCACTGCAGCATTTCCAACAGTTCTTTTCTGAGGAACTGGTTTCAAAAGTTACCAGCAAAATGAACGTCCAAGCTGCCTTGTTGCCATCTGGTCTTAAAGGCTTTTTGCAAATGGATGAATGGAAAGAAACCAACAGTGGCAAACTCAACATCTCTTTTTGCAGTGATGTTACTGGGAGGTGCTGTGCAGAAACCTGAGCTGGAGGTGTTTTGGTCAACAAGGCCGTTTTGGATACACCTTATCTCAGGCAAATTGTGTCTGGTGAGAGAGTTTTACTTTTGCCCCAGTGCCACATTTTGTCTTCTGTATCTGCTGGTCAATCAAAGGCTCAGATTTCATTGCAGAACATTAAACCCATGTTCGACTTTCCCGTAAATAAGTTTTTCAGCTGTCTATATTCCAAAGAGGAAACACTGTAGTTGATGAACCACTGCTGCTCTTCAGAGGTCGGCTGTGAAGCAGTACTTCCGAATGAAAGGAGCACAATTTGGTATCAAGCTATCTGTGCTCTCTGAAAGTCAAACTGGTTACATGAGGAGTATGCTTATTCACACAGGGCTCAGTATGAATTTAAAAGACTCAGCTGGCAAAAATCTTCTCCAATTCTGTGTGATTACAATGCACCAATAAAAAAAGATGGCATTTAAAAATTTTTAAAAAAGACTCAGCTGATGGTATGAAATCATTGCTCATTGTTCTTACCTTCATTGATGACCTTCTTGGCCAAAGATACTGTCTTCCTCAATAGCTTCTATACATTTCCCATGGTTTTCAGAGAATTACATAAAAACAGGATTGATGCAGTTGGGACAGCTCATCTGAACAGAAAACAGATGCCAAATATCTGAAAAAGATTGCACAGGGGATGACCATAGCTAGATTCTGTGGTGAACTTTTGGCACTGAAATGGTGTGACAAGAAGGTGTCAATGTTGTCAGTATTCCACAATGGCACTGTGATTGAAGTAGACAACAGAAATGGGAAGAAAACTAAGAAGCCATGTGTCATTGTGGATTATAATGAGAATGTGGGAGCAGTGGGTGTGGCTGATCAGATATGTACTTCTTATCCAACTGAGCGAAGGGGCACAAGGTTTTGTATGAGAAATTGTTTTGCCACCTTCTAAGCATTATGGTGCTGAACGCCTACATCCTGTTCAAGAAGGACAATCCTGAGCACAGGATAAGCCACATTAACTTCAGACTGATTTTGATTGAAGGATGCTGGGAGCATCACAAGCCAGGTCGGCAACCTCCTGAAGGATAGCACCTCCTCACCTGTCAGGAAGACGTTTTCCCAAGAGCATACCACCAGCATCAGAGACACAGAAGCCAACTGGCCACTGCAAAGTTTGTTGCTCACACAAGGACAAGGATGGCAAGAATATCCAAGGAGAGGCTGAGCATGGTGGCACATGCCTGTAATCCCAGTACTTGGGAGGCTGAGACAGGAGAATCAAAGGTTCGAGGCCAGCCTCAGCAACTTAGCCAGACTCTCAGCAACCTCAAAAGAGCCTCTTTCAAAACAAAAAATAAAAGGTAGAATGCCCCCCCGGGTTCAATCCCCAGTACCACAAAACAAACAAACAACAAACAAAAAAACAAAGAGAAATACAGTATTTTTGTGTAGAATGTGATGATCCACTGTGTTGTTTAGTGCTTTGAAATTTACCACATTAAAAAAAATCATTAAATACTTATCATCATATACATTTATGTTCCATTAAGACTAGAGATGGGTTGTTTAGAAATAACTCCAAGAACAGTTTTTATACTTCATTTTCACATCAAAAACCAGTCAGATTTGCTTTCCTTAAAGAGTGTGTTTATGTAAAATTAAATGAACATGTCAGCGAGCTGCACTTTTTTTTTCTAAACGGGTAATGGGTTAAAGAAGAAATCTTGAATTTTTTGAAAATATGAAAAACTTATATTTTTAAAAGACCTAGCATAATTTATTTAAATTGGGATCATCCATAGTGTACCTAAAGTATGTTTGGTTTATCAAGAACATGAAGCATAAAATGTAATTTTTACAAAAAGCAAAATCTCCAATCAGATATATGCATGTATTTTATTTGAGTCAAGTTTGAACAGAGGTGAAGACATATATCTTCAAATGGTTCTGTGTTATTGTGTTGAGAACAGACTGTAGGAGACTGAGGTGGAAGCAGGGAGACTAGTTCGGCTGCACTTTAGCATTCTAGACAAGAGAGTGGACGCTCTGATTGGGGTAGCAGTAGTGCAGGTGGGGATAAATGGTCACATTCTAAACATCTTTTAAATGTAGGACTAATGGAATTTATAGATTTGCTTGCAGGTTAGATGTGAGGGAGAGGAGGTGGCTATCTGAGAGAATGACTCTCTCAGGATGGCCCAGTGTAAAATGTCCCAACGTCTTAATGTTGGAGGAGAATATTGACAAGGGAGTTAATTTCTAATGTTCAAAACATGAATGAATCAGTTATATAAGTGGTTTAATTCAAACTCAGTATGATGGTTAATCTTGGTTGTTGACTTAATTGGATTGAGAGACATCTAGAATGTTAGTAAAGCACACTTCTGGTGTATCTGTGAGGATGTTTCCAGAGATGACTGGCATGTGGGTCGCCAAACTGAGTGGAGAAGACCTGCCCTGAATTTGGCACGGCCCAATAGGCTGGGGCCCTAGATGGAATTCAAGTGGAAGGAGGAAGCTCATGCACACACCCATGCTCCGCTCTTCTTGAGTGGGTGCATTTCTTGCTGCTTTGTTGCCTGTGGATGTGAGCTTCCAGATTCTTCAGCTATTATTATTTATTTATTTATTTATTTATTTATTTATTTATTGTGGTACTGGGGATTGAACCTAAGGACATTCTACCACTGAGCTACACCCCCCAGCCCTATTTTTTAATTTTTATTTTGAAACAGGGTCTTGCAAGGTTGATGAGTCTCACTACTTGCTGAGGCTTTCGTTGAACCTGCGATCCTCCTGTCTCAGCCTCCCAAGTATTGGGATTACAGGCACGAACCACCATGCCCTGCTCAGATTCCTCAGCTTTTGAATGTGAACTTAGACCAGCAACTCTCCAGACGGTTTCCAGGACTTTAACCTTAGTCTGAGGTTGCATCATTAATTCTTTTTCTCAGGCTTCCTGCTTCTTGGACTCAGCAGTTGTCTAGGTAGCTAGGTTTCCCCGATTCTCTAGCCTGCAGATGGCCCTTGTGGGACTATTCAGCCCCTGATCACGTGAGCCAATCTAATAAACTCTCTCTTAAAATTATATATATATATATATAGTCTTTGGCTCTGTTCTTCTGGAGAACCCTGACCATTATGCGTTAGAAGAATGGTACCCAATACAGGAAGGTTCAGAGGAGGGGCGGCTAGAGGTGGTGGGTCACTGGGGGAGGTTACGAGGGACTGTATATGTCCATAGTCCCCTCCTCCTGCTTCCTCTGTTTTCAGCCACCGTGACTGAGAGTGGCTTTTCTCTGCGAAATGCCCTGCTGCCGCGGTTTCTGCCTTTGAGCTGGCTGACTATGGACTGAACCTGTAAAACTATGATATTTAAAAAAAAATCCTCTTCTAAGTTGTGCTTGTCAGGTATTTTGGCCACAGCAACAGAAAAGCAGACTGAAGTGGTTCAGAAGCCTTCCACTGGTTTGTGGAAGGAGTTTGGAAGGGTCTGGAGATGCAGGCTAGAGAAGCCTTAGAATGTTGAAAGCAGTGTTTAATGGGCAATTCTGGCAGGAGCTCAGAAGGCCAGAAGGCCAACAGGAATGCGGACAGCAAAGACTGTGTTCATGAGGTTTCAGATGGGAGTGAGGACTCTATATGGAATCGGTCTGGAGCCCATTTATATTACATTCTGGCAAAGAACTTGTCTATATTTTGCCCCTGTCCTTGTATAAGGCCAAATTTAAAAGTAATGGACTAATTAACCTGGTGGAGGAAATTTCATGGGAGCTCTGTATTTAGATGATGGCATGGATATTGCTGGCAGCTTTTAGCCAGGCTTACTGTGATAAAAGGGAACCAAAATCAAAAGAGAAAGATTTGAAAATTTTGCAGTTTGGCTAGAAAAGCATGTGTAAAATTGGGGCCAAGAAAGCTGTGGTTGATGAAGAGATTATGACCATTAATGAGAAGTACTTTGCACAGAGATAATAGGAAAGACTCCTTGAGGGTATCCCAGGAATTCACAAGATCCCACCCATCACAGGCTCAAAGATGTAACCATGGAAACTTGTGTGAAAGGGGTCATTTTGAGAAGGGGCATTGGGGGTGCTCTGCTTGTGCAGGGGTGCTTAAGAAGTCATTTCTCCAGGATTCATTTCCCCATGCTCAGCTGCCCAGGCACTCATAGACCACTGCAGTCCAAGGGGGCCTGACTACTGCTTGAGCTGGAGGCAGACCTTGGCATCATCCACATGATGCTCATTCTATAGGAATGCAGGATGTTGAAGTTAAGGGGTCATGGTGCTTCCACTGAGATTTCAAAGGAAGGCCTGGCATATGACCCTGCCCATATGCTTTCACTAGGTCCACTTGTATGTAGAGTCTTATGTCATAGTTAACACAAGTGGCTTAAAGAAACTGTTTCTCACAGTCTGGAGGCTGGGAAGTCCAAGAACAAGGTACTAGAGAATTCAGTTCTGATGAGGACTGGCTTCCTAGTTTGCAGATGGTTATCTCCTTAGATTCTTGTGTGGTAGAGAGCAGAGAGGGAAAGCTCTTGTGTGAAGCAGGGTTGGCATCCCTGTGAGCAGACCCTGAGGGGGCAATTTGTGAAGCTGTGAGTGAAGCTACTGGAGACCCAGAAATTAAGAGATGCCATTTATGTGGAAGGAGCATCTGCCAAGGAAAGCTACAGGCAACAAGCAGACTCATCAACCCAAGAGAACAGCCATCTGGGCTGCAACTGCCAAGGTCATAGGGGCAGGGCTGCTGAGGCCCTTTGGAGATCACATCTCACCATTACGTACTCTGGATGTCAGATGTGCATCTACAGGATTTAATGTTTTCCCGGATGGGTTTCGGTCTTGCTTTAGTCCCATCTTTCTCTGCCTTTATTCCTCCCTTTCGGAATAGGAATGCTTACTCTGTACCATTGTATATTGAAAGCAAGTAACTTGCTTCTTTACTTTTACAGGGGCTCACAGCTAAAAGTTTGCTTTGGTCTCAGAGGAGACTTTGGACTTTTGAACAAATAAGGAACTGTTAGAAGGGGACTCTTTGAGATGGACTGAATGCATTTTGCATTGTGAGATAGGCATGAACTTTTGGGGGCCATGAGTAGGGTGTTATGGTTTGAATTTAGAATGTACCCCCCAAAGTTCATATGTTAAAAATATAATCCCAAATGCAGGAAGGTCAGAAGTGGGGCATGGCTGGAAGAGATGGGGGTTACTGGGGACACAGCCTTGGAGACTGTAGGTCCCTAATTCCTCCTCTTGCTCTCTCTGCTTCTGGTCATTACGAGTGAGAGCAACTTTTCTCCACCATGCACCCTGCTGCCAGTTTCTGCCTTAGAGCCTGCAACCATGGACTTAACTTCTAAAACTGTAAGCCCTAAAATAAACATTTTCTCCTCTAAGTTGTGCCTGTCAGGTATTTTGGTCACAGTGATGGAAGAATGGACTAAAACACTGTACCCTCATGATGGCTTTTTTTCCCCTATAAGTTAAAAACTGAAGGTATGGAGTGATAAAATGCACTATACTTTTTTTTTTTTTTTGCAGTACCTGGGATGGAACGCAGGGGCGGTCTACCTCCTCACTACACCCCTGGCCCTATTTTTTTTATGCTTTATTTTGAAACCAGGTCTCACGAAGTTGCGGAGGGCCTCACTAGGTAGAGAGAGAGAGAGAGAGAGAGAGAGAGAGAGAGAGAGGAGAGAGAGGAGAGAGAGTGCGCGCGCATGCGCGCGTGCTGAGGCTGGCCACGAACACAGTCTCCGCCTCCCAAAGTACTGGGATTACAAGCGTGCGCCACCACGCCCAGCTAATGCACTATACTTTTGAGGGGACAATCACTTCCTAAAAAAGTCAAAATCACTATGACATCATTGACAGATATGAACTAGATATATGGTTTTGCTACCTAATAATTGCCTAATCTGGGGATACATTTAAAATCATTTTATGTCCCTGAATAGAAAACAGAACCAATGACCCTGCCCATATGCTTTCACTAGGTCCACCTCTATGTAGAGCCTTCTGTCATAGTTAGCTTAAGTGGCTTAAACAAGAAACTGTTTCTTACTGGAGGTTGGACATCTAAGGGCAAGGTACCAGTGAATTCAGTTCTGATGAGAACTGCTTTCTAGCAGATGGCTGTCTCCTTACATCCTCATGTGGAGAGCAGAGAGGGAAAGCTCTCGTGTGCCTTCTTCCAATCACATTTGTGAGGGCTCCCCCCTTATCTAATTACCTTCCAAAGGTCCCACTTCTTGATACCATCACATTGGGTATTAAATATGGCATAAGAATTTTGGAGTATGATATTTGGTCCACATCAAAGGACAATTTACCTAGAGGCACATTTTGCAATCTTAGTCAACTGGCAATCCTGAGTAGGCAGGGGGAGGTATTCAGGTCACCATGAACCAATGATTCTATCTCAAGTATATCTACCTTAAGTTTGATATATCAAAGTAAAAACTAATTACCTAGAGAGGATTGCATTAATAATATGCAGAAAACCACTTCCTCTGGATTTTTTGCCACCCTTGGATTCAGCCATGCCTGCAAAGAGATCTTTACTGGGATTCCAATGCTTTGGGAAATTTTAAGATTTCCTTTTACTGAATTGCACTTAAACCTATAGTGTGTCCCATGAAATTGGCTATTTTACCTCTAGAAATGTCAACATGGATTACCCCATTACACAATCTTCATTATGAAGCTCCAAGAAGTGTTCCTCAGACCAAGTGGTCCTTGTGCCAAGACAGTGCTGCACCTTCTAGACGATGTGCCTTACCTTGTGGAGATTGATCCATGTAAGTGAATGTTCCTTCTTTCCAAAGAAAATAAGGTCAGAGTTGAATTTACTACCTAATTCTAGTAAGCATTCAGGTTATTGTGGCACGCATTTTGTTTTAAATACACCCGAGCTTTATCTTGTTTGCCAATTTTTCCCTTTAATTCCCTAACTTATCACTATGTGTTTCAAAGAGCTGTCTCACTTTTATTTTTAATGAAGCAGGGTCCAAAATAGCAAATCTTGGGCACAAGGTGGACACAAACTGGGGAGGGAAAGGAAAATTAAAAAATGAATTTCAGGTTGGGTGTGGTGGCGAACACTTGTAATCCCAGTACTTGGGAGGCTGAGACAGGAGGATCACCGGTTTGTGGCCTGCCTCGGCAACTTAGTGAGACCCTGTTTCAAAATTAAAGATGGTTGTGGTGTAGCTCAGAGGTAGAATGCCCCTGGGTTCAATCCCCAGTAAAAAAAAAAAAAAAAAAAAAAAAAAAAAAAAAAAAAAAAAAAAAAAAAAAAAAAAAAAAAAAAAAAAAAAAAAAATTCAGGAAGATAGAGAAACTATTGCTATAAAAAGACAGAAATGATAAAATGCAAAATAAGCTGGAAGTAAAACACAGACGCCGAGCATGGTGGCACACGCTTGAAATCCTAGGACTTGGGAGGCTGAAACAGGAGGATCGCAGCTCAGAGGAAGAAGGCCCCTGGGTTCAATCCCTAGTACCACTAAAATGCAGTCAACACCCTTTGCACATTTTCTGTGTATGAGAAACACAGTCTCTTGAAGAATCTCTCTCCCAAAACTATAGAAAATAAATCTCTCAAATCATTAATTCAAAATTAATGAATTTTGAATGTGACTTTTTCTTAATGCAAAATAATTAATTCTATCATCTAAGTTACAATGTTCCATATTAAGTGAATTTGTCCAAAGGCAATTTTAATTTGCTAAAACAAACAAAAAGAACAAAACTGGCCAGGCGTGGTGGCGCACACTTGTAATCCCAATACTTGGGAGGCGGAGACCAGAGGATCTGGGTTTGCCGCCAGCCTCAGCTACTTAGTGAAGCCCTCCACAACTTCGTGAGACCCGGTTTCAAAATAAAGTATAAAAAATAGGGCCAGGGGTGTAGCTCAGAGGTAGAACGCCCCTGGGTTCAATCCCTGGTACTGCAAAAAAAAAAAAAAAAGAATAAAACCTCTTTTTACTGTCACAACTACCATCTTAAAAACAATCCCAAGAGCTGGGCGTGGTGGTGCACGCTTGTAATCCCAGTACTTGGGAGGCTGAGACAGGATCCGGGTTCGCGGCCAGCCTCAGCTACTTAGTGAGACCCTGTTTCAAAATAAAGAATAAAAATTAGGGCTGGGGGGTGTAGCTCGGAGGTAGAATGCACCTGGGTTCAATACCCAGTACTGCAAAAAAAAAAAAAAATACCGAGAATTCGAGTAATAACCTATTTTGCATGGGTTACTTAAATGAAAGTATTTGTGTTTTCTTGTTTAAGAAAACCCACTAACAAACATGAAACCAGAACCAAAACACGTAATTCTTACAATGAACTTTAAATTATTTGTTTTATTTTCACTGTGGAAAGTTTATGTTTACTTAAAACCCAATAGGGCAATAGAAACAGACATATTAATCCATTTAGCCATTGTATAAACATTTTCTGAGTTTACTCATGATATATTCTTTAAATTATCTCATATAAAGCCAACTACTTATAAAGTACATTTTAAAACTATATTGATGATTTAAAAATAAGCACAACATAAAAAACAACTCTTCCTCTGAAATGTTTTACTGTGAAGTTATCTTTTAATATGTTTGGTGTCAATTCTGGGTGAACCAGGATGGCCGCTTCCTGTCTCGTTCAATAATCCTCTTTCCCTGATCATGTTCGGATGGTGTCTCTCCTGTATACAGCACTATGGTCTCCACCGTAGGGGCCTTAAAAGGACCGCCTTCTTGTTTCCCTATCTGTCGTCTGATTTCTGCAGTCTCCTTCCGTACTTTCTCAAGGCAGTAGCCACAAAGGACGTGCTTCTGTTTCAGGTGACCACATTCAGGGCAAGTCTCTATATTGTTCTTTAAAACAACAAACAAAAACATATATTAACAAGAGGCAATATAACATACAAATACTCACCAACAGCATTGATGCTTACATTTTAGCTTTTTGAGAATGTTTGTGCTACACAAGGTCATATAGCATCTAGTTTAATCTTTCTTTAATAGGGAAACTGAAAAGAAGCAACACTGAGTTTGAATCAGTAGAAAATTTGGTACCAGAACTCAGGTTTACCAACTTTGTATCTGGCACATTATTAATTAAACACAGGGATCATCTTTATGTAAATAGGCACTCTATTCCTGTAATTCCAAATACTAAATATCTAATAAGAACTCCATCAACACAATGTAAATTCACTTTCAATCTACCTTGTGGAAGACAAAATGATAAGAACATTACAAGCTGGCTTCCTCTGCTTTATTACTACATGATTCAAATTCTTGTATAGAATCCATAGGTTTGGTAGATGGTGCAATTTTTCTTTTTTTTATTTATTTTTTATTTATTTTTTTATTTTTTGCGTTACCAGGGATTGAACGCAGGGGCGTTCTACCTCCGCGCTACGCCCCCGGCCCTATTTTTTATGCTTTATTTTGAAACCGGGTCTCACGAAGTTGTGGAGGGCCTCACTAAGGGGAGAGAGAGAGAGAGAGAGAGAGAGCGCGAGAGAGTGAGAGCTGAGACTGGCCGCGAACCCGGATCCTCCGGTCTCCGCCTCCCAAAGTACTGGGATTATAAGCATGCGCCACCATGCCCGGCTAATTTTTCTTTTTTATATAGAGCACTGATAATTCCTTCATATAAAATCTCATTATGTAACAATTTGAGTGTATGTGTGTGCTACTAGAGATTGAACCCAGGGACATTCTACCTCCGAGCTATACCCCCAGCCCTAGCCTCACTAGGTTGATGAGGGTCTCACTACTTGCTGAGGCTGCCATCGAACCTGAGATCTTCCTGTTTCAGCCTCCCAAGTACTGGGATTACTGTAAAATATAACTTCTAAAATACTTTTCAACATGTTATTCTGAGACTTGAAAAAGAATAAATAGGAGCATTGAAGAAGCTTCAAACACTTCATAAGATTAATATAATAACATCTGTGAGGCAGACAGCAAAAGAATTTCATTTTCTGAAAGGAACGAAGAACTTTGAAATTACTGCCTTCCCCATGGTCTCAGTTTACTCTGCTATCCTGGAAATTGGACTGCATGTCCAATTGAAGATATAAAAAGAAACCCAGTCAGTTGCTCTTCTTTTCATGATCAAAATATCCACACAATGCACTGTATGTAGCAGGAAATAATTCAGAGAGAAAATAAATGCACAGACTAAGAGCAGTCCAAGATGTTATGTAATAGAAGTCCTCATTCCTAAAATCTTAAATCCTGGGAGGCTGAGACCGGAGGATCCGGGTTCGCGGCCAGCCTTAGCTACTTAGTGAGGCCCTCTGCAACTTAGTGAGACCCTATTTCAAAATAAAGATTAAAAAATAGGGGTGAGGGTATAGCTCAGAGGTACAAAGTCCCTGGGTTCAATCCCCAGTACCGCCCCCACAAAAAAACAACAACAAAAAAACAAACAAATTCTATAAAGTCGTAAGTGTTTTCCAGTTCCAGATTTAAGTTCAGCCCTAACTGTTACTCAGTAATAGTTTTTAGCTTAAGTTCTAAGGGCTTAATAGTAAATGTAGAAACTCTGTTCTTGAGTTCCATCTATACAATGCTGCTGCTGTGGAATGCCACAAAGTAAACAGTGATTAAAATGATAACTGTTAAAGTCATAAGTTAACAGGTCAGAGGTAACAAACACAAGATATATATATATATATATATATATATATATATATATATATATATATACATATTTAACTAGATCAATGAAGAGGATTCATCCATATTGTGGGGAAGGGGAATCTGAAATTGTCTGAGGATAAGAGCACACAAAGAGAAGTTTCAAGAGAAGAATGTGGGCTCAAAAATCAGACTTCTGGGCTCAAATCCTGGCTCTATCACTTAACAGCTGTGCAAACCACAAGCAAATTCTTTTGCTTCAGTTTCTTCATCCTAAAAATGAAGAAAATGATTATTTGCTTTGAAGGATTATTGTGAGAATGTACTGGAATAATACATATAAAATACTGAGATATACCATAGGCACTTAATAGATGTTAGCATTTACTTATCTCAAGATTTTCTTTCACAGTATTTTATTGGACATGGTAAAGAATTAAATATGTAAAGGCTAATAAAACCCAAGACCCAAAATGCCTACTCCTGACTGGTAATTTTAGGCCCCTCCATAGTTAATATGTTTACTCATTTTGTAGTTCAAAATCACATAGCTTAGGACTAATACAGCTCAAAATTCAAAAGTCATGTGGGCTCTTCACAACCTAGTTCCCTGATCAATCACCAAACTTTTTTCTTAACTGTATTTTCAATATGTAGGCTAGACGACAGTAGATTTACACAATGAGAATGTTGTATTTTCCTTAGGCCAGAGGATAGGCATATAAGATCTGAGTATAATTTATCCATAGGCTATATGAAAATACCATAAGACTATTCAGTGGCAGACTTGAGGAAAAGCAGTCACAATAATTAACATATTACCTTAACTTTAATAAGTTTCTGTGGGTTTCTTCTTCTACATCGGTTAACTTCAATGGTGCGTCTGTTTTTGGGGGCTGCCATCCAAAAGATACTATCCAAAAGGCTGGGATTTTCCTTACTTCCACTGATATCATTTGCTGGCTCTGGAAATATGGCTGGACCCTGGACTGCTAATGCTGGTCCTATAAAATAAAGACATGGAAATACAGGATTCCTAGCTCATGACTATTCAGAGATATCATTCTCCTTATAATCAACTACATGTCAAAACACACACACATACACCAATAGTTTAGAATGTTAAATTTAATAGATATCGACAGTAAAATCTTAGCTATTAAAATATACAGTATCAAAGCTAATACAAAAGGAATTTTTATAGAACACAAATTTTTTCTTAATGGAACTGCTGAAGTGAGATCAGTGGAATTCTATCAAGAGCTTCTTACTTCATGCAATACAGGAATCAAGGGTTTAGTAGTGACAATAGGTAAAAGAACGACAGGTGCCTTACTTAAAAACCAAACAAAATCACTCAATTGTTCACATTCTACTTGGCGGGCAATAGTACCTAATTAATGTCTATGTAGCTGTAAGATTAAGATTCCCTAAATGCACTTCTGACCTGCACTGTGATAACTATGTACTTTTTAAAATTATATTCAAACCCAGTTAGCTCCTTTATAACTTGGTAGGTCCCTTAAATCACTAAGTTCTTTCTTAATATTTAATCTTTATTCCTGTTTGTTCTCTAAGAAAAAGAGCTAGCTCACCATTTCTTTGGATATTATTTATGTGACTGTCACTGTCTCAGTTTTGGTTTTCTAAATTGCTTATAAAGTCATAGAGATTCCCCTTTACCCTTTCTTTGCTAAGCATAGCTCAGTGCTTAATAACACAGGCTCTGGACTGGATGTGACCTGTGACTTTCTGAGTCTACTTCATCTGAAAAGTAGAGACACCTAGTGGGATTGTTATGAAGATTATCCAAAGAAGAATTCGGAGAAAACTTAACTTACCCCAGTGTTTGGTATATATCGTACATATTTTTTTGGTATGTTTCTCTGGTCAGATCGCCCTAGCTACTGTCACTTTTGGGACACTTTGTAAATGTGAAAGCAATGACAGCTCTAATGCCCAAAATACACGGAATTAAAATTATACCCTGAAGGAAACACAGGTATCAGTGTTCATCTGCATAGAGCTCAAACACCACAGAGGGGAACAAACTGCACTCCCTGTGCATCAGGGGTGAGGACTAAAAAGGAAAGACAACAAGGACCCACAGTGGCGGGACTTAAGGCTAAGGGAGAAGTGCAGAACAGTACACACATGACAATTCTGTCCAAACCCCTGCACTAGCAGACTTGACCAACTCCAACAGTCCCCAGGATGACTTCAGCTCCCCTTAGAGATTAAGCCTAACAGAGCTCCATGCTGCCAGAAAATACTACTTTTTGTTTAGTCAACACATACCTAATAATAGTAGGCACCTGAACTCCCTTTCTTACAGTATTTACTAAAAAGGGTTTAAAACTGTAAAGACGTATTTCTTTCAACTCAAAAACGTCTGTCTCAAGGGATCCGAGGCCATTGTTTTCAATAAGGCCAATTATTAGGAAGAATAGGACCTCTCTCCCAGTTTGAGGGTGAATAGAATCCTAACTTCGATAACTGCGCGCTAGCAGACACAGCTGGACTACCTTTAAGCTGACCAACCCTTTCTTCTATTTCACTTCTCTGACTCCGCGAGGCCCTACACTCCCCGTGCCCCCTTAAAAGGTTTTGCACAAATTAGAATGGAGCTCAGCTCTGTCCTTGGTCGGTAGTTACTGGATAGGGTCTGTTTTCAGCGCTTTAACCGAAGTCTGGCAGTGTTTCTTTGACACAAGCTCATGCACTTGGTAACATTCTGTGCATCAATAGATAAATACATTATTATTATTATTATTATTATTATTATTTTGTTTTGGTCGTGGGCGCACAAATAGCTGTGTGTGGTGGCTAAGCGAAAGTCCCCAACTAGGTCCTTACACGCGCGGACGCGGATGAGAACGCCGGCCGAGGGCCATGGCTGTGTCTACCGGGCGGCACAGGTGACCTCATCAACCCGATCCCCACGGAGCCTTTCTCTACCTACCCCATGGAGGACTTGGAAACTCTGACCAGCTCTGCTGAAGTTTCCGCTGCAGTACCTCCAAACAGTTTCGGAGCAGTCCCCGTGCTCCGGGCCACAGAGGAAGCACCAGCAGGCGTACGGTTGGGGCCATCTTCCTCGCCGGAAGACGGAGCCCACTGAGCAGCTAGGTCCCGCCCCTACTGCGAGCATGCGCACAGCCCTAGTCAGGCATATCCGGCTTCCTGAACCACAACTTCCAGCATGCCCTGGAGCGGCTCTGCCTCTACTCCAATCAGAAAGAGAGAAGGGAGGGGCGGGACGAGGAAATGGGAAGACGTCGGCAGCAGTGCGCATGTGCGCGGGTGTGCTGGGGCTCTCCGGGTAAAGATGGCGGAGCGCGGGTACAGCTTTTCGCTGACTACATTCAGGTATGGATGGGACCCCCGAGGTCCACCGCAGAGTGAAGGTTGCAGGCGGTCCCTCGACTCCGTTTTGGTTGCCCGGTCTGTGGCTTGGTATTTCCGGAGGGTCCCGTAGGGAATGGAGTTGGGAATGCGGCTTCGCCAAGTCATGGGCCGGCCAGAGGCGGGGAGCAGCGGCGTTGAGGCCTGGGCAGTGCGGGGCTGCGGGACCCGAACGGAGTCCCTTAACCAGGAATTAACTTTTGTAGAAAAGGAAGCGTTATCTCCAGGTGGCTCGTCTAGAACTCAGGATTTCATTCCCACCCAAGTAGGCCGGATGCGGGAGCTTTTGAAGCTCGGAATCTTGGTCAGATATGTGGGGTCGTCTGGAGGGGGGCAAGAGGGAGAACCTAAGTTTACAGTTAGGTCGGAGGCTTGATCCCCGTTTAGCTGTAGTGTCTTGAAACTTAGTGCTTTCGATTTTTCTGTCGCCTCTGTTAGAAGCGTAAGGACTGAGAAAATGAAAGCGCTGATTTTTCTGTCGGTTTGGTTTCTGTGCGCCCCAAAGCAATTAGGGTCCAGTGTATGTTTTGACCTTCTTTCTCTTCCTTACCTCCCTCTCGTTTTAAAAAAGATGTTAGATTTTTCTAATACAGAACTGGTAGTTAAATAGTAAGTATATTTTCTGAAATACAGTTGAGGTGAACCATTTTACCCACTGTAAGAAAACTATCACCAAGGAATTTTAAAAATCGACCAGGGAAGGATTTTGGTTTGACAGTTTTCTTCTGGACCGCCAATGCTTCATTTAGTTGTCCTATCAGACTTACTAAAGGCAGACGGGATCTAACTTGTTGAATACTTTCTGTGTAGGTGTAACTGAAGCTACTCTATCGCTTTCCACTACCATCCACGGTGAACGTTATCTGGACATGTTACTGATGAGCTAATCACAGCTTGGACAAATTAAATAACCTGTCCAAGTTCATCCTTAAGTAGACATTCAAACTAAGTTCTTTTTGATGACAAAAATTAATACACTTTCCCTTGCATTTTGTTGTCTTCCTCTTGGTAGTTTTTAATAAGTGAGGGTATGTAATAGTTTATTTGTAACCTTTGAATGAAATTCATTTAATTCTGTAATAAAAGGCTTCATTATATGTATTGAAAGAATAAAATGTGTGAGGTAGTCTTTGTTCACATTTGTGTACACAGCAGATGTGATCCTTTATCTCTAAGAAAGTGTAATCTTAGTGGAACTGAAACACAAAACAATCAGACATCATCAGGGACTAAATCTTTTTATGATTAACTTCTTTACTAAAATAAACTTGTTTAACTGATAGAATTAACTGTTTTAGCTAAAAAGAAAACATTGTTTTTATACTGTTTTAATCAGAAATGACGAGTCTATAGGATGAAGAAGATGGTCTATGGCTTACATTTGGCTGAGGATATTGACAACAAATGAGCATATTTGCACCTACTAATGCATTCTGAAAAATGTTTTTCTGTTACCCAGGAATTTTACTTTAAAGGGTGGAAGAGTAAACATAACTTTAGATTGGATAGTCCCGAAAGGCCCATGCTTCAGGGTGGTTTTTGATAGTGGAAGATGAAAAGGAACCAGCTATTTGAAAATTTAGGAATAAAGAGGGTAGGTATAGTGAGCAAATAGTTAATGGAGATGATAAGGGCCACTCCTGCAGGGCTTGGAGACCAGAGTAAGTCCAGAGTAGTAGTTTTTGTTTTAAGTGAACCAAAAAATTACTACAGGATGTAATGGGTGGGTGACATGGTCCAAAGGTAACTCTAGCTGGGGCGGAAGTAAAGTGAGAAAGAGAAACTAGTTAGAAGGCTATTTCAGTTATCCTAGGGAGAGATGCTGGTGCTTTACACTGAGGTAGTGGCATTATAGACTAAAAAGACTTCGATTGTTCAGCAAGCTTACAGGTTAGTGAGCTGTCATAGAAAGATGTCATGACAAGGGTAGGTATAGGTAGGCCTGGGAACAGAGAGAAAGTAATTAAGTTTGCATGAGTCTTTAAATGTTCCCTACAGGTGTGAACTAGGTACTGAATAATACCTGAAAGCTAGATGGACCCTAAAAGTCATGATTATTGAAATAATGACAAAGGGGGGAGAGGGGAAAAAAGAAGCCAGGAGTGCTGGCACATGCCTGTAATCCCAATACTTGGGAGGCTAAGACAGGAGGATTAGAACTTCAAGGCCAGCCTCAGCAACTTAGCTAGACCCTGTTTCAAAATAAAAACTAAAATAGGGCTGGGAGTGTAGCTCAGAGGTTGAATGCCCTTGGGCTTAATCCCCAGTTAAAAAAAAATACTGAAGGGAAGAAAAGTTCAGCAAAAATTTTTAATTTAAATGCTTATTGATGTTTTCCTTTCAAGTCAACTAATTTGTTGAGTCTTTAAGCAGCCACCCTTAAGTTTATTTCTTAAATTGACCTACATATGTCTCTATGAGCTGAAAGACTGTGGATTCCTGGTCCTACATTATGTCCTGAAACATACGCAGAGCTTACACTTCATTGAGGAAGACACATTATAAAAATAATTCACACATATGAATTTTAGCCGAAAAGGAAATACAGAACATGAATTCAATTGAGTTTAAAAGTGGGTGGCATCCCTGGGGACATGGCATATCTACTGAGGATTGCAGGACAGCCAGAAAGGTGTTCACCAGGCAATAGGGAAATGCATTTCAGACAGAATTAGCCTCTCAGAGTTTTTGAAGTTTAAAAGTAGTTTGTGTCTGGAGCAAGGTGGGATGCTAGTGAGACTTGAGTGACAAATGAAGTGTCTATAACTGTATGAAGTTAAACAGATGGCCTTCTGGAACTTACGATTGCCTTTTTAGGAGTACATAGGAGATTTGGACCTAGCTGTGTCACTCTGAAAAATTACTTTCATTTAGAGATTTTTTTTTCCCCTCTATAAATGAGAAGGTTGGTTTGTGATGGTGATTCTAACTCAACAACTAGTTTGAAATAAAGTATGACCTAAAAGGCCAGTTTGGGATGAGTATTTGGCAACCAAACCCATAGAACTGGATCTGCTAAGTATAACCATTTAATGGTTCTTAGAATTAGTTTTATATTATATGGGGGAATAATTTCTTGTGAATGATGTCTGGATCTTACTTACATGTCAGCCCCTGTCTACTTTTTTTTTTTTTACTGTACTGGGGATTGAACCCAGGGGCATTGTACCTCCGAGCTACACCCCCAGCCCTATTTTTTTATTCTTTATTTTGAAACGGTCTCACTAAGTTGTGGAGGGCCTCGCTAAATAGATGAGGCTGGCCGCAAACCGGGATCCTCCTGTCTCAGCCTCCCAAGTACTGGGATTATAAGCGTGTGCCACCACGCCCGGCTAGCCCGTCTACTTTATAAAAAAACACCCACATGAAATATATTCTGTTTGGTTCTTCGCAGACATATACATTTTCTTGATAATGTTACTATTCAATATTTGCTTGTAACAAATTTTATGCCAGAAATTTTTATAGGCATTTCATTTAATCATTGCTGCAGCTCTTTGAAAAGATAACTACTTTTGTACTATTTTCTCCATTTTACAGATGAGAAAACAAACTCAGAAAGCTTAAGTAACTTGCCTAAAGTCACAAAGTTGGTAATTGGTGAAAAGAGGCAGTAGTAATTAATAATGCTGCTCTCACTAGCAGACAGACAAAAAATAACTAAAGGAAAGAACTTGTGCTTCACTGTATGTTCACATCATCTCATACACTAACTCCATAACAGATTTCAAAGGCCAGCTGTTGCTTAGGGTTTGATTAATGGGATTTGACTTATATATCTGCTCTTTCTCAAGAGATGTTCCTACAATAAATATTTTAAAATATGTAAACCTAAAACATATCTGTTTCTTTTTAAGCCCATCTGGTAAACTCGTCCAGATTGAATATGCTTTGGCTGCTGTAGCTGGAGGAGCCCCTTCAGTGGGAATTAAAGGTAATGAAATGCTTCATTCACTTCAGATGCTTGATAATAGTTAGCCTAATTTTTATTTGGAATTAGTAATTTGTAAGTAAATGGTTATAATTTTTAATAGTTATTTTTGTTAATTTAGAGTGTTTTGAAGTTTAAAGAAAATAGTAATAAGCCTGAGATGATTAAAATTTTTTTCAAAGTAAATATAGAATATTTATTAGTTGTAATAACCCATGAATAGTCTTTCCCACTCTGGAAACTGAATATTTTGTTTTTCCACCGATTCTATCACTGCTGTCTGACAATTTTATCCTTCCTATAGTTTAGAAAAAATTAATTATAAAACATAACCTAAAGATATAATTATTTCATATTCTAGTACTACCTTTAAAGAAGCCTGTCATTTGAAATTTTATGATATAAAAACAATTGGCCAAATTGGCAGAAATCTATTATTTTAAAACACGTAAATTCTTCGGTATCCTAGAGTACTTTTAAGGGAGATTTTATAGTACTGTTAGATGTAGGGATTTTTTTGTGTGTGTGTGGAACTGGGGCTTCAACCTAGGGGGCATTCTACCTCCGAGCTACACCCCCAGCCCTATTTTTCATTCTTTATTTTGAAACAGGATCTCAGTAAGTTGCGGAGGGCCTCACTAAGTAGCTGAGCCTGGCTGCAAATCTGTGATCCTCCTGTCTCAGCCTCCCAAGTACTGGGATTACAAGCGTGCGTCACCACGCCCGGCCCAGATGTAGGGATTTTTTTTAGTGCACTAAATGACCAGTGAGGGAAAAATTGATTACCGTTCCTTAGGTAATTTTAATACAAGAATCAGGAATAAAAGGTTTTATAAATTAGAAAATAACAAAGGAGTTTGGGTTTAATACATACATAATTAGAAAGTTGTTGAAACAGAGTGTAATTGATAATATTAATGTCCTTTTTTTTAAGCTGCAAATGGTGTGGTATTAGCAACTGAGAAGAAACAGAAATCCATTCTGTATGATGAGCGAAGTGTACACAAAGTGGAACCTATTACCAAACATATAGGTTTGGTGTATAGTGGCATGGGTCCAGATTACAGGTATATTTTGCTATTGACAGTTTTTCTCTATACCATCTCATGAATTGATCCATAATCTATCTTTTGAGGATAAAAGTCAAGTGATGTTCCTTTAGTCTTTTGTTTAACAGCAGCATCCTCATTAATGGCTGGGTTTATTTTGCCTGTACAGGTTACTTTATGGAGGGTAAGTCAGTGTCTCTCAGTTGTAAAGGGCAGATAGATTTAGTACTTTTATCTCTGTCTAGTGGACTTTTCCTTCTGATCATGATCCCTCTTCCATCTTGCAAGGATTGGGAGTAAAGGGCTTCGGTGTTCCCTAATGCACTTTTTTAATTCATTTATTTTTAAGGTCATAAGGCAGACCGGAGCCTGCCTTGTAAGCACTTTCACTAGAAAGATAATTAAATTACTTTGTAGCTGATTTTGTTTTTGTTTGTTTTCTCAGTGCTAGGGATTGAACTGAGGGCCTCCCACATGCTGGGCAAGGACACTGATGCCCCCTCCCTAATGCACTTTAAAAATTATTAAAGCAGTATATGCCATAGTAAACTATATTTTTTACAGTAACAAGCAGCAAAAGAAAGCATAAGCATTCAGAGTTAACTTCATTATCTTTATGTCTGTTGTTATTAGAGAGACAAAATTCTCTAAGGCCACTGAAAGTTGGTCAGTATGGCAGCCAGCCAGGATCCGGAAGCTCATAGAATCACTCCCTTTGTGTTTCACAGGAAAAGAGAGAATAGTCCCATTATATTAGGGTGCCAGCAAGTAGAAAGAGGTCAACAGCTTTCTATGTTTGTCACTCAACAAAGGGATATTAATTTATTACTCATGATTTTGTGAAACAAGGCAGGTAGAGCCAAAATTTTACTTTAATGAGACAGAAAAACCAGCAAGCTTACTAAAATATAATCAGCCTTCACTACAGCAGAACGTTGTTACCACTGGGAGACTGCAGTGTGCCACCACTGATAGAATAAACTTAGGGAACATGAGTGTCCTATAGAGGGATAGTGTGCATATTTCAGATCAATAGTATATGAGCAGGTAAACATAAGTCCTGTTTGTCATACTAAAATTTTTAATAGCATATTAACCGTTGATATTTAGTTTCTTATTGTTTCTTAATCTCTGAAGGGTATTCTGAAGTTATAGGCAGAGAGGTTCAGGCAGTCTGCCGAAAAAGTTAAGGCACAGTTAGAAAAATATGCCCCAAATTGTGTGTGTGTGGGGGGGGGGGTTGGGGTGAAATCTAAAAGGGTGGCTGCCCTTAAGATGAGTGGGATAATCACGAAGAAGCCATGGAGGGAGAGAAACCTCATTCGTGCATTAAATCTGTTTCTTTTAAGCTCACTGGTACTCTGGTCCCTGCTTTTCTCCCTTTGCCTTCTTGTCTATCTCCTATTGTTCAACTTCCCTGCAATGCTCTGGTATTTTCTTCTAAGTCAGCTGGAGTCAAATGCAATAGTAAGACTGGCTCTGAGCCAATAGCTGTTATGAAAGAAATGCATGGTAAACTTGTGCTTTCGAAGGAGAATGAGTCTTTTTAGGTAGTAGAGCATTTTAATTTTAATTAAATCTTGTTTCTTCCTTGTTTGTTAGGGTGCTTGTACACCGAGCTCGAAAACTTGCTCAGCAATATTATCTTGTTTACCAAGAGCCCATTCCCACAGCTCAGCTGGTGCAGAGAGTAGCTTCTGTGATGCAAGAATACACCCAGTCAGGGTAAGTTGCTTTTATTACTTGAAATGTGTCATGGTTTAGAAGGGAAAAAATCATTTTAAACGAATAGATATATAAAAGAAGGAGACCTCCTATTCCTATATTTGCATAAAAATGGAGGAAATCAGTATGATGATTTTTTTTGTTTTAACTGGGCCTAGAATATTTCTTTAAGGAAAAATGTGCATGCAGCAGCAGAAAGCAGCTTCTAGATACCCAAAGTCATTTTGTCAGTGATTAAAAAACTTCCTTATGGGCAATCATTAGTACTTCTGTGTTTATCTTTCCAACAAGAAATGATCGTGAGTACATGATGAAATCAGTAGCTCTTTAATACATTATGTTCATTTAATTCCAACGTTCTTAGGTTTGGGTGTATATGAGATAGTATAAAGGTAGTTGCTGTTACACAAACCCAGTAGAAAAGCTGCAAGTTGTCATGTTGGTTAGGATACCAAATGTTACTCTGCACCTAAGTAGGAAGCCCATTGTCTTTAGGTTTGTCATAATCCACTTTGTCACTATAAAAAAATAGCTGAGGCAGAGTACTTTATAAGGAAAGAGGTTTGTTTAGTTCAGTTCTAGAGGTCCAAGAGTATGGTGCTGGCATCAGCTTCTGATGAGGGCCTTCTGGCGCATAGCATTACATGGCTGGACCCCTTGCAAGAACTGTTACAGTGACAGAGGAAGTGAGAGAGTGGGAAGGGGCCAAGCTTGCTTCTTTGTAATTATCTACTCTTGTAGGAACTAATCTACAAGGTCTAGCCCACTGAGAAACCAGCATTAATCTTTTCTGAGGATGGTGCCCCATGACCTAGTCTCCCTCCACTAGGTCCCACCTCTTAAAGGTCTACCACCTCTCAATCCTGTTACATTGGGAATCAGCTTCCATACATGAACCCGGGGGAACAAACCATAGCAAGGTGTCACTCCATTTAATTAAAAATTATTTATTTAACTATTTTTCCTCACTACCATAAAGAGAACTTATTTTAATTGATTCATTTTGAAAGAAATTAAATACTTAAGGAACTTGAAAGTCTTAATTCAGTTTATTTGGTAATTTGCTTTACTTGAGATAACTACTACTGATAAATTCTTGAGAGTGATTTTAATACCATGAATATACCACGTTATTTTCATTTTCTTTTCTGCAGTGGTGTTCGTCCATTTGGAGTTTCTTTACTTATTTGCGGTTGGAATGAGGGACGACCATATTTATTTCAGTCAGATCCATCTGTAAGTATCTTTAGATGTATTTGAGGGATTTGTTAAGGTTGCTCTTTGAATGTCTAATAAATGTAGAATCCATAAAGATTTTAAAATTGATCAGAATTTTCTCTTTTTCATTTGGGCGTTAGTAAATATAAAGTAGTGCATTTATCTGTACATTCAAATTTTTGATAATTCAGTCTTCTGCTAAGGAAGCTATAAGCTACATTAGTTTTGCCTTCTGTCATGTTCATTAACATCACATACTGAATGACTTGTTGAAATAACAGGTCTCATTAAATTTGTAGAAGTCTGCGACTCTGGAAAATATTGCAATTAACGATGTGGATCTGGAGAACTGTTAAAATCTTTGCCATCAGTTTAATATGGGGACTGACTAGAGTGTGACTCTTTGAGCAAAAACATTGATCTAACTATATTGAATTCAGAGTTTTGCAAAATGAGTGTGTAACCAGTATCACGAGTGAGTCGTCTGCTCTGAAACACAAGGTTGGTGTCTGAGTTAGAAGTGTTCCTAGAGAGAATACCACTCTGCCCATTTGCTATGAGGAGAACCTTAAGAAATTATTCAAGATTAGGAACTGATCTTTTGTTTATGGATTATTAGATAATGGCAGGTTCACTCAGTACAGACTTTATGATTTAATGACCTTATAAACTTAAAAAGCAAAAGAAAAATATTTTGGTGGTTGGTTATTTAAATCAGAAAAGTAAGTATTTGGGAACTTTGACAGTGTTTTTTATCATCTCTGAACTTCTGAAGCTAAATGATAACCCCTCTTTACCTTCCTTTCCAGTGGGGAGTAGTAGCTATCCTCTCTGGAATCATCTTTCATCTTTTACCCTGTTTTTCTTTATTTTATCTAAAAGGCAATTGTTTCATTTGATATGTGTTTTGGCATTTTTTTCTATGTGCATATGTATGTTTTTCAACAAATGATACATTGCTGCTGCTTTCATTTCTCCTCAGATTATAAAATATCACTGTGTGTATGGGGGGGTTGTTTGTTTGTTTTTTGTTTTTTTTTTTTTTTTGCTAGGGATTGAACTAAGGGCTTTGCCCATGCTAGGCAAGCACTATCCCACTGAACTATATCCCTAGCCCTTTTTATTTTTTGTTTTGAGACAGGGTCTTGCTAAGTTGTCTAGTCTGGCCTTGAACTTGTAATCCTCCTGCCTTAGCCTCCCCCAAGTTGCTGGAGTATAGGTGTGCACCACCGCGCCCAGTGGTCTCTTTAATGTATTTACTAATTATGAGGTGATCACCAATTTTTAGATTTATAGGACAGAGTTTTAGGTCTCTTCAGTCCATTAAGCTGAACTATTACTCTTGATTATTTGCTTTACATTCACCTCGGTTTCCTTCAACTGGCTTTTTTGCAAACTCTGATAAATTGCATCATGAACAACTTGTCAGTTTGATGAATTTCAATATATGAAAATACTGGAGGAAACCATCACCACAATCAAGATACCAAATTCCTCTTTAATATCCAAGTTTCTTCACGCCTTTCTATCATCCATTCCTCTAGCCTTTTAAAAAATAACCTATTCTGTGGCATTTCCATTCTGATTCAATAAAAATTCTATGACCTTAGAGATTAGACCAATTATGGAGTTAAAAAGCAAATGGCAGAGTAATATAATTGGATTCATGTTTTAAAATACGGCTCTTTTCCTGTCATGATTAGGGAGCTTACTTTGCCTGGAAGGCCACAGCCATGGGCAAGAACTATGTGAATGGGAAAACCTTCCTTGAGAAAAGGTAGGTGCACTGTGACTAGATTCATCAGCAAGCTGACTTTATGGTTTTTAGCACTCCTTAAATTAATTTCATGAATCTAAAATTTCTTGTATTACTGTGTGTTGAAACCTAGTTACAAGTTGAAAAAAACAAAAACAAAACTTCTCAATATCTTGGCTTCCTATCCTTTGGAATATTAAGTGGTAATATTATTAAGAACATCTCTTTCTACATTCTTCTGGTTGTTTCCTAAAGGTTAATGTTTTTTACTTCATTTTTCCCACCATTTTAAAAAAGTATGTGTAGAGGAGAAAAATGTTTAAATGATTTAATGATAGCTATGTTAGGATAATAATTATGAAACCAAGAAATTGTGAAATCAAATACCTGGTGTTGACTAGACTAAATATACAATGTGTCTGCCTGATAGAGTGGAGCACTGCGTGAAGGTCCGCTGTCATTGTAGAGCACAAACTGCTCGCACTTACTCCCAGCTGTATTCCAGGCTCAGCATTATTATAGTCCTCCAAAAATATTAGCCTTTTGAACAGAAAAATTGTGTAATCAGCTTTAACAGAAGACCTCTTTCAGTACATTTCTCATATGATATTAATGTTAAGACTATTAAAGATCTTAGATATCCAATTAAATGTAAACTTAATCTTGGGGTCATAAAGCACTTTCCTTAACTTTTACTTATTATTGAGTCTTCCAGACATTTTACAAGATTTTAGCAAAGGTCTGCTTTTTCTCCATTATGTTTCTTTAATTATAATATTGCTATGATATCCCAATTATGTTAAAGTATTTATATTTATTTAAGTTTTCTAAAATAAACTCATTTTAAGGTTATACTCTTATTGTGATGTTGGGAATTGAGCACCAAATAATTGTCAACTTCTTATTTGGTGACTGCTATCTCACTGTTGTGACTAGAGGAATTAACATATAATTTTGTATTTTTAAGAGTTTTAGATTTTTAAAAAATCTTATGCTGTTGCTTTCATTATATTTAGGTATAAAGAATGTAAGCAGTGCCATAAAGTCATTGTTCTGTTAAAAATTTCTTTAGGTACAATGAAGATTTGGAACTTGAAGATGCCATTCATACAGCCATCTTAACACTAAAGGTTAGTTCAGTATCTGCCAAGTGGATTTATAATGATTTTTATAGTTAACTACTTAGAAAATCGCCCTTTTTTCCTTTCTCAATAGGAAAGCTTTGAAGGGCAAATGACAGAAGATAACATAGAAGTTGGGATCTGCAATGAAGCTGGATTTAGGAGGCTCACTCCAACTGAAGTCAAGGATTACTTGGCTGCCATAGCATAATAATGAAGTGACTGAACAATCTGGAATTTCAGATAATCTACTTAAACATGTTTAAAGTATGTTTTGTTTTGCATACTTTTTGCATACTTATTTCTACATGGTTTAATGGACTGATGTTTTTAAAATGACACTTATAAATCATAATAAACTGTTAAATCCAACTTCTAGCTTTTTAGGTGTTAGTAAAATTTTAACATAGTTATTCCTTTTTTTTTATCACAGTTGATTTCTAGAAAATACATTGCAAAGCAGAATGATGAAATCACTCTTTGGTTTTAATGCACTTTTGATTAAGTCAATTCTTGTTGCCCCCTGTACTACCAGATACTGCTTATGTTTCCATAAAGCAAAATGCTGATTTTGGTGAACACTGCTTTTAAAGGTGGGAAAATAGACAAACTTTCATGGATTCATGAGGCAAGATAAGAAGCATAGGTGTTAGGAAGCATTCGGTGTGAGTCAGATCCTAGAGTGCTCTGTGATTATATTGGCGCTATGAAGGTGTTAAGCCAGATAGGTCTCTTCTAGGAGCCATGTTTTATTGGTTTCTGCTGCCTTCTCCATCACAAGTAGGTAAGCATATTTAAAAGGAACCCCTAGATTTTGCTAGGCCTTTTTAATCAAGGATGAGTGAGTGCTGGAAATAAAATACTAAGTGTCAAAACTAGTTTAAGGCTCTGCCTTATTAATGTTATTTCACTGTAAGTAAGGTCCTTATATGAAAGCATAGTGCTTAGTTTGGGTTCTTTGGTTTGTTTGTTTAATCTTAGGATAAAGAAATTATGTCATTTGTCTGGTTCACAGAACCGAGGGTTTTTGAGTGTCTAGTCATACCAACATGAAGAAAAGATAGTAGTTAATTCCGAGATTTAAGTGTAGTACAAAAAATTTGATTAAGATTCAATTAAGTTTAGGGGAAGCCAGCCATCGTGGTATACTCCTGTAATCCTAGCACTTGAGAGGCTAAGACAGGAGGATCGCAGGTTCAAGGCCAGCCTCAGCAATTTAGTGGAGAGCCTGTTTCAAAATAAAAAAATTAAGGGCTGGGGATATAGCTCAGAGGTAGAATGCCTCTGGGTTCAATCCCCAGTACCTCCTCAAAAAAAATTAGCTAGTTTTAGGGGAAAAGAGCCTTATCTTGGAGCATTTTTGTCAGGATTCAGTTCTGCTACCTACCATCACTGTAACACCCAGGTCTTGTTACAGATGTTAGGAACATTTCAGGAGATGACACTGGTCTCCAGTTTCAAGAAGTCTGTCTTGAAGGCCTCATATGATGATCTCTTCTTTGGGACACTGTATATTGTGACTCCAGCACACTAGAAAGTGAGCAGAGTAGTCAAAAGAACTGGTCTTTAAGTCCGGTCTCAACTTTCCCACGTACTGGCTGAGTGACTGCAAGGTGATTATCTCAGAGAGGTCTTAAAGGACTAAATTTGACAATGCAAGTGAAAGGCCTGGCATGGTTAACGGTGAAGTACTATGTGTTGGCTGCTACCGAACTTGCTTAGGCCCTCTAAAAAAAATGCCAAAATTAATACAAACCAAAGCAAAGACTAAAGGTATATAAATCTGAGACAAGAAAAATGCATGTGGGTTCTTATTGGGTACTAACAATTCATCCTATAGAATAAAGGGAGGAAACAGTAGCTAAAGTAAATTGAATCAAGGTTCAATTTTTTTGCCTTCTGTCCCCATTCAATACAAAGCCCAGTTCCAGCTGAAGCTGCCTATAACTCTACTCCCTTTTTTCAAAGCTTGTTCTTTTCATTGTCCTTTTTTCCTGGTTCGTGGGTTGCTCAGTTCTTTGATGTAACAACCCATTGCATCGCTAAACATTCCAAAACTCGAGTCACTTCCATCCTGTGGATTCAAGCTTCAATTAGTCTTAAGTATTATAATGCTCCTAATGCTCTTAGCCTCTCTACTTTTGGTTCAATTTGTACCTTAAAAAGTTTGTCTCCACTTTGTTCTATCCTCTTTCCCAGTTCCTTACTGAACCATGAATTTAAATTTGCAAAATAGCTATTAGCAGAGAAACATGGAAATATTTAAAATTCATATACGGGGATGGGGGGAGTTGAAAAGGAAAGGGGGAGTAAGAAAGAAGATACAGCACTTTATAGATATTGAATGCTGATACATTGGGCATCGATTTGGTAATAAAGGAACATCATAGGAATTTTCATCTATTGCTCAATTATTTTCATAGTACAAACTGCCAGCTCTCAGTAACTTAACTTTCTTTCATTCATTCATTCTTTTTTTGTGTGTCTTTTTTTATTGTGGTGCGAGGAATCAGACAGGGGCTTCATGCATGCTAAGCCACTCTACCACTGAGCCACTTTCTTAGCCCATTAACCTTGCCACTTTGTCAGGTGTCTCCTTGTCAATGTAGGAAAGCCCTCTGAGCCCCTCATTATAAGAAGAGCACACTGATGTTCAGTGAATTGCCCACACACATGGAAGAGTTGGTAGCTCCCTTGGATTGGTATCCTAATTTCCTGAAGACCAGTCCAGTGGTCTTGTATTAATGTCATATCGCCTCACTGGGTTCTTTCAACTTGGAGCTCTTCCTTCCACCTGTATTGCTTATAGAACAAGCAATAGCTGACTGCTAAGTAAGTGATAACTTCAGAGCGTGACTTTATTTATTTATTTATTTATTTGCGGTACCGGGGATTGAACGCAGGGGCGTTCTACCTCCGTGCTATGCCCCCGGCCCTATTTTTTATACTTTATTTTGAAACCGGGTCTCACGAAGTTGTGGAGGGCCTCACGAAGGAGAGAGAGAGAGAGAGCGCGCGCGAGAGAGCTGAGACTGGCCGCGAACCCAGATCCTCCTGTCTCCGCCTCCCAAAGTACTGGGATTACAAGCGTGCGCCACCACACCCGGCTGACTTTATTTTTTTAAAAGTTAGATAGCTGGCACTTCATCAAAAGCCATGAACCTAAGTTCCGTTTCCTGAAAGCCAGCACTGTCAACCTTTTTAGGTACTTGTCTCCATATTTTTAAATAGTAGGATGATGTATCCCTTTCTGGATTTCTGAAGTTTAGCCACTGTCTCAGCCACAGATAAGAATGTAGAACTCTTGTGTCACCCTCACTTCCCCTCTCCCTGCCTCAATTTAAGTAAAAGATGTTTTTCTTATGACTGTATAAACTGATTATATTTCCTAAAAAACTTTTTGGAGGGGACGCTGCATCTCTTCTTTGTTCACTTTGATTTCTGTGCAGCAGTCTAATTCTTGCCAGATTTCCCCAACAGGACTAGGAAACACTGCATACTTTTTCTTCCTGGTCAAAGGTCAGGTAATCTGTTACATATCTCTCCCCCACACTTTGCAAAACCTCCTCCCATGGAAACGGTTGTCTTCCTGTACCAAGGCAGTCAAGTTGCTTGTCTGAATTCTCTTTATTCTCCTCTCACTTGGCTAGGTTTAAAAAAATCTAGGTTAAAATAAATTATCTCCACATTTTGAAAGTTTACTCCCTTCTAAATTCCAGTGTTGCTGATGGAAGCCGAATGCTATTGTGTATGTAATGCCAAATGCTTTGTTTATAACTTTTTCCCCTTCTCCAGCTCTTAGGATTTTTCTTTTATCTTCAGTGTTCCAAAATTTCACAATGATTTGCCTTTCTGTGGGTTTCTTAACCTTGTGCTGAGCACTCAGTAGACCCTTTCAAATGTAAAAACTAACATCCTCCCACAAGAAAATTAACACCATAAAAAAACCTTTAAAACTTTTTTCCCTCAATTTTTTTCTAAAACTGTTAATTGGATACTGGAATCATTTTTGCTTTGTTTTTCACTTCTCTTTTTCTACTTTCTAGTAGATTTTCCCAATTTTTCTATTTGGGATATCAGTTTTACTTTATATATGTGTGTGTATGTTACTGGGCCTTGAATCCAGTGGTTCACTGAACCCAGTGGTGCCTACCACTGAGCTCCCCTACCCCAGCCCTTTTTATTTTTTATTTTGATACAGGGTCTCACTAAATTGCTGAGGCTGGCCTTCAACTTGCAATCCTCTGTCTTCAGCCTCCCCAAGCACTGGGATTTTAGGTATGCACCACCATGCCCAGCTTGAAATACTTTTTTAAACCCCATTTTGCTTTCTTTCTTTCAAATTCCAAACAAAAGAATGTTTGGAACCTCTGTGTTTGAGAGGCCCACACCTACCTTCTGGGGGATGCTGAATGTCAGATTTCTCTGGGGTCTTTCATTGGTTTAATTTCTCCAGGCAAAAATACGGTTTTGAGTAGAAGGTGGAGAGGGCAGTAGGAGAGGGGTGCCAGCATTCCTCCGGGGACAGGGGTCAGTGGCACCATGCAGTAAGAAAACTTTGTCTTTATTCATAATGGCACCTGTTGCTATCTTTTGTTGAGCCTTAAGTCTAGAACCCCTGGTTCCCTGTCTTTAGCATCATAGATTCCAGTCTTGTGCCTGGGGGATGATGTGCAATGGCCCACCTGCATAGGAAGAGAGGACCTAGGTGTTCTCTACACAGACTTACGCATGCTTATCTCCATTTGCAGTCCAGCCGCCCCTTCTACCTCTCTGGCACCTAAAGTTCCAAAGCCCTCTGGGGTTCTGCTTTGTGAGTCACTTACCTACAGTTTTCTTGGCTTTGCTGACTGGTCCATCTGCAGAGAAGCTGCCTGGGGTTAGAAATTAATTATCTCCACGTTTTTAAATAGCCTCTCTGAGGCCGGGCATGGTGGCGCACGCTCTTAATCCCAGTACTTTGGGAGGCGGAGACCAGAGGATCCAGGTTCGTGGCCAGCCTCAGCAGCTCGCTCTCTCTCTCTCTCTCTCTCCTCTCTCTCCCTACTTAGTGAGGCCCTCCGCAACTTTGTGAGACCTGGTTTCAAAATAAAGTATAAAAAAAATAGGGCCGGAGGTGTAGCGTGGAGGTAGAACGCCCCTGGGTACAATCCCGGGTACCGCAAAAAAATTTAAAAAAAAATAAAAAATAAAAAAAATAAATAGCCTCTCTGTGGCTCACTTGTGCATAAAATACGTTTATATTTTAGTTTAAGAGGACTGAATAATGTGTAAAACTTTTTAGAAAACTGCCACACAGTAAGCACTGAATTAAATTGTTGCTCCTGTCTTCTAGAAATGTGTTGGTGTATCTTGTCTGCAGTCATTCCCTCTTGTTCTCTCTGACTCTGGGTTTATTCCCTTAATTTTATGTACTGTCATCTAAGTAGGGCTTGGGGAAGGAGCAGGATATAAGGGATCAATCTTAATGGATAGTCTTCAATATTTCAAATTAGTTTTACTTTATCAATTCTTTTTGGGAGACTTTGGACACTGCGTGGGTAAATATTCCAGCGCCTCAGAAGCCATGCAATCATTTGCCCTGCAATCCATCTCTATAATAGCACACTTTCTGCGGAGAGCCCAGGACGGTGCGATGCACAGTGCACTAGGACTGGGCTGTAGCTCTGGTGTAGAGCTTGCCCGCACGCTGCCAGGCCACGGGTTCTATCCGCACCGGGGGGGAGGGGGGTGCATGGGCGTGGCTCCTGTGACCTTTGACACGCTTGTCCAGTGTGTCTTCTGTTAAAATGAGCTAACGAAACAAAAACACCCGGGACCCTGGCGAGACGGAGCGTCCGGCACCCCGTGGGCGTGAGCTCCAGCCCCTCGCGCTCCGCCCTGCCCCTTTCCCGCCTGCTGGGCGCGTCCCTGTGGGCGCCACTAACCAAAGCCCGGGCCCGGGCGGGGCGGGGGGTGCCCTCAACAAACATGGCCGCCGCGCCGGCGTCAGCCCCGCTCGGGGGGCCGCGCTGCCGCCTGGGAATCGCGGCCTCGGCGTCACCGGCCGGAACCACGTGACGCGCGCGGGAGCCCGAGGCGGCGCAGCGGCCTGGCGCCGGAGGTGGGGGCGCCGCGAGCTCTCCCGCGGTCCTGCGCCGCGCGCCCGCTGCTCGCGTCGCGGTCCGGGCGCTGCTGGTGAGGACGGGGCGGCGGGCCCGAGGCCGGAGGGCTGGACTGGCGGGTCCCCGCGCTGCGCCCCGGCCGCCGCAGGCCTGTGGAGCCGACCGCCGCACGCCCGCCGGGCCCTGAGCGGGCAGCCCCGCGCGTTCCCTCCAGAGCGGAGCGGCGGGAGCGAGGCGGCGGCCGTCGCCCGCGGGCTGTAGAGGTTCTGGGCTGACGTCAGAGGGAGCAGTGAGGCAGTCTCCATACCTGACGTAAGTACCCCATGGCCCGGGGAGTCAGGAGACCGGCCCTGAAGGAGGAGGAGGCGAGGGAGGCCAGGCGGCCACTTGAGAGGGACGCTCGGTTTGGACAGTTTGTTAACCAGCTAGTCTGGGGGGGGGGGTTATTTTAAGCATTTTATCTTGACGTTCTGAACCTTTTATTTACCATTTTTCTACAACTGAACATAAGTCTGGTGATAGAAAAAAAGGGAATTACTTGCAAAGCAGATTGCCCAACTCTTGCATTTAATCCTAACGTAAGGCATGCTGTGGAGTCTGTGGCCTGAAGAAATGAAGGTCTAAAGTGTATCAAAGTCCGACATACCTAAGGAATAGTTTTTAAATATAGCTTTCCTTAGCTATCAAAGGAAGGACTCACTCCCAAATCATACATACCGAAGCTCAGGTTCATAGACTCGGCCTCCATAAGCTTTGTTACTATATTGAAGCTTTTCAGAATGTTGGAGGAGTGTTCAAATTTGCCTTGTTTGTTGTCTTTTCATAGGAAAGGAATAATGCTGTCAGCATGTCTGCACACTCCATGCTTTGTGAACGAATCGCCATAGCCAAGGAACTGATCAAGAGAGCAGAATCACTCTCTAGGTCTAGAAAAGGTGGCATAGAAGGTGGTGCAAAGCTGTGCAGCAAACTGAAGGCAGAACTGAAATTCTTACAGAAAGTAGAAGCTGGAAAAGTAGCTATTAAAGAATCCCACTTGCAAAGCACGAATCTAACACATCTGAGAGCCATCGTGGAATCAGCAGAAAACCTAGAAGAAGTTGTTAGTGTTCTCCATGTCTTTGGTTACACAGATACCTTGGGAGAAAAGCAGACTCTTGTGGTGGATGTAGTTGCAAACGGTGGTCATACTTGGGTGAAAGCCATCGGCCGAAAGGCTGAAGCTCTGCATAACATCTGGCTGGGCAGGGGCCAGTATGGGGACAAAAGCATCATTGAGCAGGCTGAAGACTTCCTCCAAGCCAGTCACCAGCAGCCAGTGCAGTATAGCAATCCTCACATCATCTTCGCATTTTACAACAGTGTCTCGAGCCCCATGGCAGAGAAGCTGAAAGAAATGGGCATATCTGTGCGAGGAGACATAGTGGCAGTCAATTCTCTGTTAGATCACCCAGAAGAGCTCCAGCTCAGCGAGAGCGAGTCGGATGATGAGGGCCCAGAACTTTTGCAAGTGACCAGGGTAGACCGAGAAAATATACTGGCAAGTGTTGCATTTCCAACAGAGATTAAGGTTGATGTATGTAAAAGAGTAAATCTGGACATTACTACTTTAATCACTTATGTGTCTGCCCTTAGCTATGGAGGCTGCCACTTTATCTTCAAAGAAAAAGTGCTCACAGAACAAGCAGAGCAAGAGAGAAAAGAGCAGGTTCTACCTCAGCTGGAGGCATTTATGAAGGACAAAGAGTTGTTTGCTTGTGAATCTGCTGTCAAGGATTTTCAGTCTATTCTAGATACCTTAGGAGGACCAGGGGAGAGAGAGAGGGCCACTGTGCTAATTAAGCGAATCAGTGTAGTGCCAGACCAGCCTTCTGAGCGTGCCTTGAAACTAGTGGCCAGTTCAAAGATTAATAGCCGTTCGTTAACAATTTTTGGGACAGGAGACACCCTAAAAGCCATCACAATGACTGCCAATAGTGGTTTTGTCAGAGCTGCAAACAACCAGGGTGTTAAATTTAGTGTGTTTATCCATCAGCCCAGAGCACTTACTGAGAGTAAAGAGGCTCTAGCCACCCCCTTACCAAAAGGCTTTACAAATGACAGTGAACACTAGCGCTATCCTTTAAATATTGTCATGGAAATAAGTTATTTATACCAAAGGCTGGGTCTTCCCATCTAAATTGGGGGGAGAGAAGGTATATAGTAAAAGTAGAACTCTTAAGCCAGTAGAATTTTTTTTGTGTGTTTCATCTATATTCAAAGTATATAATCTAAAGTAGAAAAAGCACAAGAGATGTTATTTATCAAACTGTCTAGAGCAATTAAGAACAGAAGTACACCTATGTAGGGCTTTTAGCTGTCTCGTAATACTTTGGTTTGATTTAGTAGGGCTGCAACCTCCCTACTGGTGATCACATTTCATGGAATATGGCTATATTGCGTCTTGCATTTATTAAATATCTAGAGAAAACTCTAAAGCCTGATTTTCATTGTATTGGTTTATCCGTTGATGTGGATTGAGGCTGGGAGGTAATAGTTTATAATTTTAGATTTCTAAAGTTAAAGAAATTTACTTGATTGTTATATGTTAGGCACAGTCTGGGGGTATGTTTACAAAGAGTACAGAATACAGAAGAAATGAAAATAAAGTGAATTTTGATATGCAAGTGCCATGGATTTATTGATAAACCTTTGTGAAGAGAAAGCCAACAGTCTCACTATGATAAAAGTAAACCTGGAACACTTAAGATAAAATATTAGTTTGAATAAGTTGAAAAAATTCCATAAAATAATTTTTAAAAATTCAGACTTTAATTTTAAGTTCAAACAGCCCCATACTGTGAGCACTCAAATTATGAATACTACTTTTCCTGTGCCATTTGCAAATGGTAAGTGACAACTGCATTAACTCACAAAATAGTGACAGGAGAGTCCATGCTAGTTTCACAACACAAGTTGCAATTAAAAATAAAGTTATATGGCCACATTGCACTCAGTGCTTTATCAATTTGCAATAAAGGAAAACGAATTAGCAAAGTAGATAGGTATGACATTTTGAAAAGTGTAAATTTGATACTTGAAGCTTAAATATTAACTTATACTAAGAGCAAGTATTAGGGGAACGTGATCTTGTATAGTCACAGCCTGATCAGTACTGCTCTAAGTTTCCTATTTTGTGAGAAGTGAAACTCAATTTCCAGCAACAGTGTTGTCGAGGAGGTGGAATTTGGTTATTGAGGTCTTGGAGCATTGATCCAAATGCAAAATTAAGTGTAATGGGGATGAGAGATTCTTTTTAAGTCAATACTTTTCCTAGGGGAAAGACTGACTGGGCTTCCAATTTAGTGTAGAGAGGTATATTGTCTGTTAGAAATTGAATTTAGGCTCTTTGAGCACCATTTCTAAAGTACTTGGTGCAAGTAAGTACCAAGCATTATGAGAGTTGGGTATGAAAAGATGAATACTTGCTCTGCTGTAAGGAATTCTTAGTCTGAATGGAAGAAAACAATTGAAATGTGATTAATGTACTAGATTATATAAATCATGTTTAAAGTACTATGAATATGGAGTAAGGGAGTAATTCTTGCTGTGGGGTCAGGCAGTCAGAGAGGAAATGATTTTCGAGGGTTTCAGGTGTGAGATTTTACAAGGTATATAAGCAAGAAAGGGTGCTCAGAAGTACAGGGAGCAGAATTGGAAAAATATGGAAATGTGAATGTGAGGGCCTATTCAGTGTACCAGACTCGATTGCAGTTTATAAAACTAGAAATGAAGGTGGAAAATTAGTCGAAGTTCATGGAAGTATTTGGCTTTAGAGAGTCATTACAAAGAAAAGCAAATGTCCAAAAAAATTGTGAAGAGTGAAGATAAATTTAATACTGGGAGTTGTGATAGGGAAAAGTAAAAGCTGCCTTAGAAGGGAGTCAACAGTAGTTTTAAAATTTTGCCATCGAAAAAATAGAGCAACATAATTTTGGAGGTTAAACAGGAAATTTAATGGATAATATAAATTACACCAAGATGAATAAATTCCAATGAGGGTGTGGGGATGGGGAGAATAAATGCAGTTCATATAAGAAAAGATATGTCAAAAATTCTCAGCCAGGTGCAGTGGCACATGCCTGTAATCTCAGTACTTGGGAGGTTGAGACAGGAGGATTGCAGGTTTGAGACCAGTGTGCGATAACTTAGCAAGACCCTGGCTCAAATTTTTAAAAAAAGGCTGGGGGTGTAGCTCAGAGGTAGAATGCCCCTGGGTTTAATCCCCAGTACCACACACACACACACACAGGAATTCTCAAGGAAGCATAAAAATCAGAAAGCATAAGAGCTGTAAGATCAAGAACAAAATAAAACAGATTTGGAGCTGAGCGTGGTGACACACACCTGTAATCCCAGTACTTGGAAGGCTGAGACAGGAGGATCGCAGGTCTGAGACCAGCCTCAGCAGCCTAGGAAGACCCTGTTTCAAAAAAAAAAAAAATACAAAAGGCTAGGGAGTAGGTTGGAGGTAGAATGCCTCTGAGTTCAAACCCCAAAACCAAAAAAAAAAAAAAAAAAACCCAAACCACACATTTGGAGAGTATAGGAAAATATATTACCTACACTGTTTTGATAAATTTGGAAATCTCATTGAAACAGATGACTTTCTTAGGAAATGTGAATTAGAATTGAAGACGAAATGGGAAACCTAAATAAGCAATAATTAAATTTAAAAAATTGTTAAATTACTCATTTTCCTCCAAAAAATATCCTGGTCCAGCTAACTTCATTAGATAATTTTTCTTACTTTTAAATATCAAGTGGCCCCAATGCTCTACATTGTAGTACAGAGCACAGCACCAGAAGTGGGCTGAAGAATTGAGCGTGCTAAGGTGTGGTGTTCTGTGTGGGTTTACTCTGCCTCCCGTGCCCCGGGATGAGCTTCTGTGGGAGTCTGCGGGGTATCCCTTAACTCCAGTCAAGAGCAGGCTGGTTGTCTCGGGGCATTGCTGTATCGGGAATGTTCTCAAACTTAGTTTACAGAATATGAGCATAGTTCTGGTATCAAAACTGACAAGATAGCATAAAATGGAAAATGAGACAAAACATCAGTGTATGAATATATACGCACAAGCATCCTAGGTAATGTGGTATTGCAGACCAAATGGATTCAAGGCAGAGAACACCTCACCCTGCAGGAATCTTGTTCCCAGGAGGGAAAAGGCCAGAGATGAGTCCCTAGCCTTAACAACAGGCCAATCCTACTGGTCAGGGGTGAGCCTTCATGATGGGGTAGAATCAGAGGCATAAGGCCTGCTTGAGGTAGAGTGGTGACCCCAGACCCCTGCATGAAGCCAGAACCTTTGAAGGGCAGCAGCCCCATGATAGAGGATCTTGTAAACTACCCAGCGATGTAGCAAGGAAGCTTGACTACTGGTTCTGAGTGGAAGAAAAAGAAGTCTGAGAGAAATCAGAGCCCCCCTGGACTCTGCACAGTCCCAATCTATTAATAGCATCATGGAGGAGACCTACAGATATAAAATTTGCACAAAGATCGGTCCCAGGCAAGTACGATCTCCCAGATATCTGACAAAAACATGCACAGCATCCTTCTGTACCTGGAGACACCAGTTTTCCAAACCACACAGATTCCAGTAGAAAAAGTAAGCTTTGAATAAGTTTACAGTGAGAAATGGTAAAAACATAGGAGGAAGCCTGCCATCACGGGGGAGTCAGCAATGCAGAAAGAGAAGCATTAGCTGGGTGGTGGTGCACACCTGTAATCCCAGCACTTGGGAGACTGAGACGGGAGGGTCGCAGGTTCGAGGCCAGCCTCAGCAATTTAGTGAGACACTGTTTCAAGATCAAGAGGGCTAGGAGTATAGCCTGGAGGTAGAATGTTCCTGTATTTAGAAAAAAAAACATTATTTCTTCAGAAAGATAATAGTAATAAATATACAGAGAGAATATAAAACATCATAGAATATATAAATATGTAAAATAGCAAAATACAAAGTGAAGTTGGAGTCTGAAGTATTCTCCATCTACATTCTAGGAAACAAAAAAGCAGTATTCAAAGTGGTAGATGGGGGCTAAAATACCACTTGCAACAAGACACTGCATGTAGCTGAGTTGGAGGATGTGGTTAATATCCGTAGCTAGTGTGTTTCCTAATACTGAACTCCAGAATTAGGCAGATGTTACTCAGGTGCAGAGAGTGCTGGGGCTTGTCCCAAGAGAGCTTGTCCCAAGAGAGCTGCGGACAATGCTTTGCTCTGTGGGAAGCTTGTTTCCAAAAGGAAAAAGGGCAGAGATGAGCCAAACAGCCCAGGCAGGCATTCCTGTCAAATTTGCAATCAAATAAATTTCTCTGTATTCTGGAAGGAGAGAAAGGCCTGGAGTGAATGGGGGAAAGAATTCCCCATCCTCCCACTTTCATGGAAATCAGAATGGGAAAAGCAAATTTTCCTCTACACAAAAAACAATTAAAAGAGATAAAAGAAAACATAGAGACAATAAGAAAAGAACATCAGCAAATAGGTGTTCTGGAAACAAAAAAAAATATGTTAGCTCAAATGAAAGATTTAGAAATAAAAATTTAAAAAGTAAATTAGATAAAACTAAAGGAAAAACTGACATAAAATACAGATCTTGGTAAATTTCGTGAAATTTAGCAAGTAAGTAAAATGATGGGAAATATGAGAGAGGTGGAGAGATGGAGTTAAAATGAGAGTCCAACAAAGTTTCTGGTGCACAGCCAGTGAGGACGGGCAGCCCACGCCTCCATTCACATCCTCGCTTGCTCCGCCCGCCTGTGCCATGGAGGCTGGAAGCAACGCTGATAGCTTCGCTTCCCCAGTCTCTCGTGTTGCCAGGGGTGGCCAGACTCCCTGCCACAGACACAAGCGGAAGGTGGCCATTGGTGTTGCCGCCTCTGTCCACCGCAGGCCTGACCTGACTGTGGTCAGCGACTGTGCACTACCATGTTGCGGTGACCAGAGCAAGGCCAAAGGCATCGTTGCCAAGGACACAAACTTCCCTCAACACTGCTTGCCTGGTGAAAACAGAAAAACAAACCCTAATTCATTTAAACTGTACTTGCCTTATTTTTTTTCTTAGTTGCATGTATTGAAAACATTTCTAACTAATTTTAAGGTATATTTCTTCTGAAAAGACAGACTAGGCAGAAGGGGAGAGGCAATAAATATGTTTTCAAATATACAGAAAATAATTAGAACAGAATATGAACACCAATGTACCCATCGCCTAGGTTAAAAACTTTTTTTGTCTTATTTGGTTTATCTAGGTTTTCCTTTTGCTGAAATTATTATTATTGTTGTTATTATTATTATGTGATACTGGGGGTTGAACTCAGGGTAATTGTACCTCTGAGCTATATCCCCAGGTCTTTTTTATTTTTTATTTTGAAATAGGATATTGCTAAGTTACCATGTGTTAGCCTTGAACCTGGGATCCTCCTGTCTCAGCCTCCCAAGTACTGGTATTATAGGAGTGTACCACCACTCGTGTCTTGCTGAAATTATTTTGAAATAGGTTACAGACGTCATGACCTTTGACTTATATATCCCTCAGTACTCAGCTCTGAAGAGAACATTTTTCTATACAACTATGGTTCCATGAGCACGTCTAACAAAATGAACCATAATTCTGCATGTGCTCTCAGGTCCCGTCTATATTCAGATGTGAGGTAGATTAGAGAAGAGCAGGGCAGGGAAAGGAATGGACAGAGGATCCAGCCAGCCCTCCCGAGAACAGATGAGGAGATGGCTGCCCAGCCACCACTACCATTGTAGACACCGCCTCCGTCCACCCGCCCGGGTGTCACTAGGCCTGGGGGAAAGTTTCCAACGTGGCAGACACAGCGCACTAAGAGAACGTTTCCTCCCTGAATGCATAGACACGCGGGCAAGGTTTCCAGAGTAAGTAAATCCCACCAGGTGGAGAGCTCACTGCAGTTTTCCACTCCCGGAAACACATCTTTCCAGATGCTTTTTCTGGACCGTACCCCTTTATCAAGGTCCTGCCTTAAACCGTACCCCCACTTCCCTAAATGAACCTCTTATGTTCCCCTATTATACTTTCCATGTGAAATCTGTCTCTCAGGAAGCAAGGACCGAGGATGAGAGACCACCTCACCGTACTCTAGTGCTAGGAGAGACGCTCACCCTTTAACAAGGGATTTGCCTAACCAGGGTGCAATCGTGGACCAGGCATTGCAGCTCAGTTTAATGTCTCTTAATTCTATTTAAGTCTAAGTCATTACCCCACCTTTCCTTCATGACTTTTTGAAGACACCGGGACAATTGTGTTACAGAATGTTGTATAGTTTTGATTCGTCTGCTTGTTTTGTAGTAATCAATGGCATTCCCTACAAGCTGAAAATGTCATTTAAAGGCTCAATTCCATTTAGACATTTGGGGCAAGAATACTTTTTGGTGACGCTGTGTTCCTCATTCTCATTACATCAGGGGGCACTTAATCTCTGCCTTTTCCACTCTGAGTAACTAAGGCGGTAACAGCCAGCACTCTCCGTTGTAAAGTTATGTTTTCCCACTGTGTCTACTAAGTTGACTGTGAAATAATACCTTGGCACTGGTGTGAATCATTAGTCGCATGGTCCTTTTACCTAACGATTTCAGCATGCATTAGTGATTATAACCCAAATCATTTATTCCATGCAAGTGACAAAATGGTGATTTCCCTGATTCTATCATTTCCTTTACACTTATTAGTTGTCATTCTTCCATAAGGAAGAGCTTTCCCTAATGAACTGGGACTATTTGGTCACCCTTCTGGAATGGCAATATATATCCTCAATTCTTTCTCTCTAATTATTTTGAGTGAGGAATTGGTATGACAATCACTTTCAATAGCATCAGATTAATTTTTTAAGCAGGGAGGTTTTGTTTTGTATCATATTGGACTCACAGATTATTATATATTCAATGTGCCCCCCCCAAAATTACACACCCTTTTTTCAACTAAACTTTTTATTTTTAGATAATTATTAAGGATTCCATGTAGTTAAAAGAAATAATACAGAAAGAGCTGTGTACCTTTCCCAAAATGCTAATATCTTGAAAAGCTATAGTACAGTGTGACAAGAATGTTGACATTGATTATGTCAAGGTATAGAACGTTTCTATTACTGTAGGGTCTCTTATGTTGTTTTTTATTATTCTTTCTCATGCTTTAGTTGTCAAACTTTGGCCGGTAGGAACCCCTTCAAGATCACTGTGTCCTTTTGACATAATCTCATTGTCTTTGGTTTCATGCTTTCTGGCGGGACAAAATGTCTCAGAATTACGTGATATTTCCTGCCAGAGACCTGGGACTAGCTATTTCTTTGAGGAGTCTTCACTATAGCCAGTGGTGTTTTAGAACAAAAGTCCCAGGGTTTGGCGTACTCAATGCTACTGAGTTATTATTGTTCCTGACCCCTTGAAATGCACAAAGATGGAAATGTTGAGGGCTGTGTATGCAGCTCGGTGGTAGAGTTCTTGTCTAATGTGTGAGGCCCTGGGTTTGATCCCAGAATTAAAAAAAAAAAAAGAAAATGTTTATGTATTTCAAAGCAACTAATTTATACTGATATCTTCAACTCAAATTAACACTATAAGATTTTTATCTAACATTAAATTTAAACTTTGTGTTTCTTGTACTGCAAGTCTTTCATAATTAATTACTTATTTGCTTTACACTATGATATATGTGAAAAGTTTCAAAATATGATTATTATGATTTACAATAAGGTGACAAAATAAATGTGAATATTTCTATTTAGTTCTTTTAGTCCTTATAACCCATCAAGAATATATGATTAAGCCAGGCATGGTTGTTCACACCTGTAATCCTAGCTACTTGGGAGACTGAGGCAGGAGGATCACAAACTAGAAGCCAACTTGAGCAATTTAGCAAGAGCCTATCTAAAAATAAAAATAAAAATAAAAAGGGCTGGATACATAGCTCAGTGATAGAGCACACCTGTGTTCAATTCCCAGTATTGCTAAATAAATAAATAAGTAAATAAAAAATAAAGATATATGGTTTAAGCACTGCTTTAAAGTCATATCAATATGCTTTATTTTTCTTTGTGGGACAATATGACTAATTTGACATGCACTTAATGTTTACTTGTTTCATATCAATTTCAATTTTAGAGTTTACTTTTTTGACTTTTTATTTAGTTAGTTAGTTGCAATACATTTATGTGGCTGGAGTGAAAGATGGGAGAGGATGTTGGAAAGGAGAGCCGAGGCCAGGTTACCAAGGATCTTATCTGCACCGGAAGTTGGGGCTTTCTCCTGCAGTCTGCAGAGGTCTTCAGGCACAGCCGCAGAATCTTTATTTTTTATTTAAAAAATTTTTTTGTTTATTTTGGGCGGTACTGGGGATTGAACCCAGGGGCATTCTATCTCTGAGCTACACCCACAGCCCTATTTTTTATTCTTTATTTTGAAACAGGGCCTCACTAAGTAGCTGAGGCTGGCCGCGAACCCGGACCCTCCGGTCTCAGCCTCCCAAGTACTGGGATCACAAGCGTGCGCCACCACGCCCAGCTCTAGCAGCAGAATCTTGATGTTGTTCTTTTAGGAAAGGAACTAGTAGGCAACGTGGAGGATGCACTGAAGGGACGAGAAACGAGGCAGAGACAAGGGCTGGGAGACAGCTGCAGTAGTTCTTGGTAAGAGCCTCAGGTTGATCCTTGGGTTTTGTAGCCGGCCATGTTGCTGTGTCTTGAAGGTTCCAGGATGCAATTTTACTTCACAGAAAAAGTACAGGCTTAAGCCGGATGTGGTGGCGCATGCCTGTAATTCCAGTACTTGGGAGGCTGAGACAGGAGGATCGCAGGTTCGAGGACAGCCTCAGTAAGTAGTGAGATTCTCACCAACCTAGCAAGACCCTGTTTCAAAATAAAAATAAGATTTGGCTGGGGGTATAGCTCAGAGGTAGAATGCCCCTGCGTTCAATCCCCAGTAACTAACACACACACACACACACACACACACACACTACAGGCTTTGTAACCCTGCCTTAGAGGCTGTGTGGCCTAGAGCAAGTATCTGAACCTCTCTGAGTCTCAGCTTCCTCATCTCAGAATGGTCCATATGTCCGCCTTTTTATTTATTTATTTATTCATTCATTCATTTATTTATTTACTTATTTATTTATTTATTTATTTATTTATTTATTTATTTATTTATTTATTTCAGTACTGGGGGTTGAACCCAGTACTGCCATTGAACTATGTCCCCAGCTTGCTCTTTTCTCTTCCTTCCTTCCTTCCTTCCTTCCTTCCTTCCTTCCTTCCTTCCTTCCTTCCTTCCTTTTTCTTTCTTTCTTTCTTTCTTTCTTTCTTTCTTTCCTTCCTTCCTTCCTTCCTTCCTTCCTTCCTTCCTTCCTTCCTTCTTTCTTTCTTTCTTTCTTTCTTTCTTTCTTTCTTTCTTTTTCCCTCTTGATATTGGGGAATGAACCTGGGGGCCTTCTACCTCTGAGCTATACCCCCAGCCCTTTTTATTTTTTGTTTTGAAATAAGAGTCTTGCTAGGTTGCTGAGTGTCTCGCTAAGTTGCTGAGGCTGGTCTTGAACCTGCAATTCTCCTGTCTAAAGCCACCAAGTACTGGGATTACAGGTATGTGCCATTGTGCCCGGCTTATTATATATATAAATTATGTGGTTCAAAAGTAAGAACTATGTAAAATTATTCTTAGAAATGTATTGTTTCTCTCCACATCATTTCCCATCCTCTCTTTTTCCCTTTCCTTTCTCCCACTTTTTTTGCGGTACTGGAGATTGAACCCAGGGCCATTCTACCTCTGAGCTCCACCCCAACCAGATTTTTTATTCTTTATTTTGAAACAGGGTCTCACTAAGTTGTGGAGGGCCTCACAGGTAGCTAAGGCTGGGCGCGAACCTGCGATTTATTTGCTTGATGTATAAAAATGTATTAAATTCTCAGTGTGAATTAGAGACTTTATCTATTATAAAGTATACTTTGTCATCCTCAATATTCTTGTCTAATGTCTTGATCAAGAC
>PVJS01012296.1:0-44135 GCA_004027185.1 Glis glis | reverse complement strand
TACCGCAAAAAAAAAAAAAAAAAATAAATAAATAAATAAAATAGGACTGGGAATGTAGCTTAGAGGAACAATGCTCCTGGGTTCAATCCCCAGTATCACAATAAATAAATATATTCATTAAATAAAGTATGTGGGAGGATGCTGTGCCATTTTGTATCCAGGGCTTCAGTGCCCATAGACTCCTGGCATCTGTAGGGGCCTGGACCCACGCCCACACGGCTGTCCTGGGGGGCGAGGGGATCGCGCGCAGGGCCTTGTGCGCCAGGCAGGTGTCCTCTCACTCAGCTCACACCCAGCCCTGTTGATATTTTTGTTTTGAGATAGGGTTTTGCTAAGTTGCCTAGGCTGGCTTCAAACTCATGGTCCTCCTTTCTCAACCTCTCACGTTGCTGAGATAATAGGCAGGCACCACCATGCCAGCCCCCCATGACTGTTCTTGTTTTGTTCTTTTTGTTTAGATTTTACAGAGAAATTAAACACTTAAGTTTAAGAACAATAAATTTTAAGATTTTCTATTGATACATCCTCTTTCTCTTTACCACAGTAATCTGAGAAACAGAGGAAGCTCTCTTTGTGATATTGCTATTTTAGTTGTTGATATTATGCATGGTTTGGAGCCCCAGACAATTGAATCTATCAACCTTCTCAAATCTAAAAAATGTCCCTTTATTGTTGCACTCAATAAGGTAAGTCTGTCTTCTGAAAAATTTAATTGGGAAAAGTGCTTTTCATTTTTTGTGATTAAAGAATTAGAGTATAACTAACATAAGAAAATGCACTCCATGATAATGTACACTTAGTGTGTTGGACCGGTTCATACGTGCACATGACTGTTGCCGTTCAGAATGCACAGCACGGGCCCAGTTCTGAAAGTTCCTCACCCTCCCAAGGGAGGTACCTCTAACCTCAGCTAAACACTCGCCTTTCTGTCCCTGTTTGCTGGTTTTGCCTTTTTAAAATTTCATATAAATGGAATAATATAATGTGTAATCTTTTCAGCTTGACATTTTCGTGATCCGTTACTGTTGTTTTCTTCATGTTATTGCATGTATCATATGTTGTTCCTTTTTATTGCTGAGTAATAGTCCAGTATCTGGGGAATGTCATGCTTTGTTTCTGTATTGAAGCACATTTGGATTGGTTCTGGTTTCAGGATAGTAAATGGCTGTGAACATGTCTACACGATTCTTTGTGTAGATTATTTTTATTTCCTTTGAGTTAGTATTTGGGAATAGCATTGCTGCTTCATATGGTATGTGCATGTTGACCTTCCTTAGGAACAAGTCCATTTTGACACATTTTCCTACAGAGATGATACTGTTGTGTGTTTTCCCCAGCACTATGGAAGAGCTGCAGCTTCTGCGCGTCTTCGCCAGCGCTGGCCTGTGCTTAGCGTCTGACAGTGCGGTGCTGGTGTGGCTGTGATTTGCATTTCTGAGCCGGCTGTGGCTCAGGCGTCTTTTCACGTGTTCCTGCTCATTGCGATGCCGGTGTCTTTGAAGATGCTGTTCAAACCCCTTTGCTCTTTATTAGATGGTCATTGTCTAACTGCTGAATTTTGAGAGTTCTTTATTGATTGTCAGTGTACTTCCTGTGTCAGTTACCTGTACTGGCAGTATGTGCTTGTAGTCTAGGACCTGGTCTTTTAATTTTCTTAATGGTATAATTTGAAGAAAAGTTTCTATTTTTGGCAAAATCCAATTTTTAAACAGTGATTTCTGAGCTGAGTGTGGTGGCATGTGCCTGTAATCCCATTACGTGGGAGGCTTGAGAACGGGGATCACAGATTCGAGGTCAGCCTCAGCAATTTAGGGAGACCCTGTTTCAGAATTTAAAAAGGGATGCCAGGCATGGTGGCACACGCTTGTAATCCCAGTACTTGGGAGGCTGAGACAGGAGGATCGCAGGTTCTGAGCCAGCCTCAGCTAGTGAGGCCCTCTGCAACTTAGTGAGACCCTGTTTCAAAATAAAGAATAAAAAATAGGGCTGGGGGTGTAGCCCAGAGGTAGAATGCCCCTGGGTTCCATCCCCAGTACCGCAAAAAGGGGGGGAGGTTGGGTGTGTAGCTCAGAGGTAGAACTCCTCTGGGTTCAATTCCCAGTACCAAAAAAAGTGCTTTCTGTTTTCTTGGGTTCTGTATAAGTAATCTTTTCCTACCCCAAGTTTGTCAAAATTTTCTTCAGAGTTTCTAGATATTTAATAGTTTTAACCTCTGTGTTGAGATGGATGATGTGTTTTAATTTTTGTGTGTGAAGTGAGCTTTTTTTGTGCTATTTCCCTGTTTTCATTTTGTTAACTATTTACCAGAACTTTTTTTTTGGTTGTGGGACTTGAATCCAGGGGCATCCTACCTCTGAGTTCCACTCTTAGCCCTGTATCATTTTTAATTTTGAAACAGCGCCTTGCTAAGTTGCTGTGGCTGCCCTCGAATCTGCGATCCTTCTGTCTCGGCCTCCCGGAGCATCGGGAGTGCAGGTCTGTGCCGCCGCGCCCGGTTTAGATGACAGAACTCTAGGATTTCCTAGGTCTCCAGCTGCATTTTGGATTTTGTCGCGTTGGTGTGGTTCTGGTTGTTGCGTCCTCTCTTGCTCGTGGCGTTTGCTGTTGAGCTCCTTCAGTGGAGTTCATTTCAGCTCGCCGGCCGCTCAGCTTCCTTGCTCCTCCATAGTTGTCTTCAGATTCGTCTGATTACATTACCATGTAGACTCCGATTCTGCCTTTCTTTTGTCTGTTAAATTTCTTTTTATTTTATCACTTTTTTGAGGGACAAATTCCCTGTCCTTTTCTTTTTTAAATTATTTTGTTTTTAACTGACACATAATTTACATATTTATGGAGTTGAGTGGAACATTTCAGTACATTCCGCAGTACATAGAGGTCATATCAGGGTGATTAGTAGTCTATCCATCACCTCAAACTTCATGAACCTTCATTGCTCTTGTTGAAAAGTGAGGGAGAGTACAGTATAGTACGAATTAAAAAGATCTAATCCTAATGTAGTAAAACTAAAATGAGCCGTTCTGAGATAGGAAATACTTGTTTTGCTTTTTATTTTCTATTTTTTGGTATATAATATTCCTGGTGATTATACTTGCTGTAATTAGTTCTTGTTTCTCCTACGTCACAAAGCTGTTCTGGGACTTTGACAGCACATGTCAGTGGTCACAGGGTCCTTCTGGGATCTCATGAGCTCTCCAGGGGGGCGGGCGGCATCGCAACTCGGCGGCTTCTCCCTTCAGAAGGGCTCAGTGACGCGGTGTAAGGGGCTTTGTGCCATAAATGACAGTATCTGGGTAGTTTGCATTCTTCTGTACCTTTGATAATCATTAAGAATTTTTTGGAGCTGTCAATCTTAAATTCTTGAGTGTTCTCAATTTTTGAAGATGTTTCTTATTAAAAACTTTTCCAGATTGATAGGTTATATGATTGGAAAAAGAGTCCTGACTCTGATGTAGCTGCTACTTTAAAGAAGCAGAAAAAGAACACGAAAGATGAGTTTGAGGAGCGAGCGAAGGCCATCATCGTGGAGTTTGCACAGCAGGTAAGAGCGCCCTCCCCCAGCCTCTGCAGAACTCTCTCACGACACTCGCTCTCCACTCCTGCCCGTGCTCCTCACCTCCTGTTAACCACTGGAGAGTGGTTTCCATTTATTCCTTTGTTGTTTTTGTTTCAAGACTGGCTGTGTTGTCCAGGCTACCCCAAACTCCTGGGCTCAAGTGGTCCTCCTGCCTCAGCATCCCCAGTAGCTGAGACTAGGGTGCACACCGCCACACCTGGCTTCCTTTTTAATATCAGAAAGGTAGTACTGCGCAGATCTCTTTGCAGTCTGAATCTTTTCAAAAACTAAATTGCCTTAGAAAGAAACTTTTCTGAAATATAATGAATGCCTACAGGACCATTTCTGTAGCATGTTACTGTTTTGCCGATGCAGGGGATTGCCGTGTCGGGGGGTTTCGGAACGGTGAGCCCCTTGCTCTCCTAGCTTCTCTTTAGGCACTCTTCTTCCAGGACCTCCTGTCACAGCTTGGTGTTTTGGAATGGCTTTTGCTTCCAGGGCTTGAATGCTGCTTTGTTTTATGAAAACAAAGATCCCCGCACTTTTGTGTCCTTGGTACCTACCTCTGCGCATACTGGCGACGGCATGGGGAGCCTCATCCACCTTCTGGTTGAGTTGACGCAGACCATGCTGAGCAAGAGGCTGGCGCACTGCGAGGAGCTGAGAGCGCAAGTGATGGAGGTGAGCCAGGGTCTCGTTTCCCCTCAGTAGCGAGCTACCTGGAGGGAGGATGCGGACTTCTATGTTTCATGAACGTGATTTATGATATGTGTTGCTCTGTTTGCAATACTGTCTGTCAGGTCAAAGCTCTCCCAGGAATGGGCACCACTATAGACGTCATATTGATCAATGGGCGTTTGAAGGAGGGAGACACCATCATTGTTCCGGGTGTGGAAGGGCCCATTGTCACTCAGATCCGCGGCCTCCTGTTGCCTCCTCCTATGAAGGAGTTGCGAGTGAAGGTGAGCGGGGACACACGGGCCGGGCGGTGTTTAGGGTTCTGCTGAGGTTGCTCCCTCGCTCTGAGAGCTGCCTGGCTTAATACACGGCACTCGCCCTCTATGTCCTTGTCTGATTTTAGATGTCCTCATACAGAAGGACTGTCCCTCAGAGAGGAGATTTGTAAACGTCCTTGTTTAAGGCCAGGTCTTTCCTAATTTCCTACATTGTTTTGGTCCTACACTGTGAGTTTCTTTTTTTTTAATTCTTTATTTTGAAACAGGGTCTCACTAAGTTGTGGAGGGCCTAAGTAGCTGAGGCTGGCCACAAACCTGCGATCCTCCTGTCTCAGCCTCCCAAGTACTGGGATTACAAGCGTGCGCCACCACGCCCGGCCCACTGTTTCTTATGAACACTTTTTGTATAGTGAAAAAAATGATTCATCCTGAGAAGTGCATAAAACACAGGAGGAAAGCTTAACAGAATTTCAAGCAACCAGACCTAGAATGCGAATATTGTTGGCACCCAGAACTATGAGCTACTGCTGCGTGTGTGCGTGTGTGCATGTGCACGCATCAGTGTGAGTGTGAGAGTGTGTGTGCGTGCATGTTTTCTGTTGATGGGCAGTTCAGGCTTCCTCCATTATCCCTCCAGTGCTGTGGCTGTCAGCCTGCTTATTCTGTCCTGTGCAGCCGTGCGGCGTCTCCACGGCTTGTGCCTCGTCCTCGCTCCCTCGAGCTAAGGCGCTGCCTCCGTCCAGTGCTGCGTGCCACCAGACTGACCCCTCCGCCGCAGCACTTTAGTGTCATTGTTCTGCGTCTTTCCCAGGTCTTGGATGCCGTCCGGGCTGGGTTTCCGCGGTTCTGCCGGGTCAGCAGCTCACTGCGGCTCCGGGGTGCTTTGGCCTGCAGTTACTGTGGTCATTGCTAAATGTCAGTAGCTATTCACATCCGCCTCGGTGAAATGCCTGTTTTTCTCTCCTGCGTTCTGTTCTTAAAACAGATTTATAGGAGTCATTTATATATTCAGGCTACTAGTCAGTTACTTTTTATGAGTTGCAGTATCTTCTACTCAGTGGCTTTTCTTTTAACTTTATCAGTCTTTTATTTCATAGTTACTGTTTTTGGGTCTAGTTTAAGAACCGTTTCCCAGCCCCATGGTCAGGAGGTAACAGTCTGCTGCTGCCGCTGTTCAGGTCACTGTAGAGGACGGTTTTGTCTCCGTAGAACCAGTATGAGAAGCATAAGGAGGTGGAAGCGGCCCAGGGCGTGAAGATTCTTGGGAAAGACCTGGAGAAGACACTGGCTGGCTTGCCCCTCCTGGTGGCGTACAAGGAAGACGAAGTCCCTGTTCTTAAAGTAAGTTCACTGGCAGTATTCTCTTGTCCAGAGCTGTGCGAGTCTTGCTGTGCATCATTAGGCACTTGCTAGAGACAGAGGGAAATGGGCACCTGGTCTTTGTGAAGCCCGTTGTCTGTTGACCTCTTAGAAAACTGAATGCTTTAAAATGACTTCAGTTTGTGTAATCACATGAATTGGCATAAATAGTTATCTTCACTAGAATTTAAGTACATTTCTATCCAGGTAAATTGAGGGGCTCCAGGGAGTGTCTCTTGGTGTTTTATCCTAGACGTGCTGGCATGTAGACAGAACTACCGAACGTCTTGCCGGACACTCCACTGCTTGTCGTCCTAAAGCCTGTTTGTTGGCAGGCGCAGTTGGCCACGTGCAGTGAATCTCACCCAGCAGACTTTTAACTAGAGTTTATTTGTTCAGTGGCCAAAGAAAAGACAGCTTCTAGCAGCGCGGCTCACGGCTTTTCTCTTCATGTAGCTTCAAGGTCACGCCCTCAGGGAACGGGCCACCCCCCTGTCACTGAGAACAGGGCAGGCGAGTCTTACTGGACAGTGCCAAGTATGGAGTGCATTTCTGTGTCTTTAATGGCATCAACATGCTGGTTTTTATTTCTGCTCAGAAATCAAGAGCTGCTGAGGTAATGAAGTTAGGGTAGTTCACAGCAGAGCCTTGGGGCTGCCAAAACATTTACAACATTTATGTGGTACCTTTTTTTTCTCCCCTTGGTCCTGGGGTTGAACCCAGGGACAGATTCTACTTCTGAGCTACGCCCACAGCCGTTTTATATTTTGAAACAGGGTCTTGCTATGTTGTTGAGACTGGCCTTGAACCTGCAATCCTCCTGTCTCAGCTTCCCAAGTACTGGAATTACAGGCATGCGCTACCATGCCCGGCTTACTTTTAACTTTTGAAAGTTCAGTCTTTTCTGTAATTCTGCCCACGCATCCACTGAATTTGCTTAGTCAGCCTCAGCAGACAGGTGAGTAGAGTAGGACTGAATCTCCTCTTTTTTGGCACAAGGTGTTATGCCTTGCTCCCTCTAAGCCTGATTTTCAAGTTTGCAGATGAGCATTTAACCAAACAGAACAATCTGACTTCTTTTCAAGGATGAATTGATCCACGAGTTAAAGCAGACACTGAATGCTATCAAGTTAGAAGAGAAGGGGGTGTACGTCCAGGCGTCTACCCTGGGCTCCTTGGAAGCTCTACTTGAGTTTCTGAAAACGTCGGAAGTGCCCGTAAGTCGTTAGACCGGCTCCACATGCCAGCAGGGGTTGTGGTGTGTGACCTGATTCACGGGGTAACGGTGGGAACTCCTTTTACAGTACGCAGGGATTAACATCGGCCCTGTGCACAAGAAAGACGTCATGAAGGCGTCCGTGATGCTGGAGCATGATCCTCAGTAAGTCGCGGCCCTCCCGCCACCTGCCGTCTGAAGACTGTCCTGTGTGGCGTATTTCTCATGCAGTGACCTTTGATGTGTTTTAACCTTCCAGATATGCAGTAATTTTGGCTTTTGATGTGAGAATTGAACGGGATGCACAAGAAATGGCTGATAGTTTAGGAGTTAGAATTTTTAGTGCAGAAATTATTTATCATTTATTTGACGCCTTTACAAAATACAGACAAGACTACAAGAAACAGAAGCAAGAAGAATTTAAGTAAGTTGGTGTTTCTGTTTACTTTGGAGAAGGGAGGCTGCCTGCTGTGTAGTGTCGGCCCACACCTTGCCCCGGGGCATTCCAGCAGTGTGTGAATGAGTCCTCTGTGGCCTTCTGGATTATTACTTTTTAATCTGGCCAGCTTGGGTCTCCTAGTAGTTGCTTAATTGTGGGCTTTCTCTTGCTGTTGGCATCCAATGGCATTAACCAAACCAGAGTGTGAGAGTTAGGAACAAACTGAGGGCTCCCTGGAAGAGGCGGCCATTCCTCCAGCAGTGCTGCCTGCTCCTGTGCCCACCTGCCCATCGCGCTGCAGCTGGGCCCAGGCTCCTTCCTCCAGAGCTCGGGTTCCCGCTCACTGGGAGAGGCCATAGTAATGGGGGATGCGAAGGTCAGCAGGGAAGGGCCTGGAAGGAGTGGCTGTGATTAACTGGGGCTGGGGAGGCCCAGGGGCGTGTCCAGGCGGAAGAGCTGGAGAGGCAGCTCATTGGCGAATCAGGTTTGACTGCAGGGCCCTGGAGCTGGGTGGGAGAGAGAATGCTGCTGGGCCCTGACTGACATGGTGGCCCGGGGCCCCACAGGCCGGGCTCTGACCCAGCCGGGCCTGGAGGAGCGGGAGGCAGGGCCGCCGCCTGCCTCTGAGGAAGCCGCATCTTCATGTAGTGTGTGTTAAATGAGTCTACGTTGCAAAGGCCTCCCTTTCATTTTCCTTTCAGGCACATAGCCGTCTTTCCCTGCAAGATGAAAATCCTCCCTCAGTATATTTTCAACTCTCGAGACCCAATAGTGATGGGGGTGACCGTAGAAGCAGGCCAGGTGAAACAAGGGACACCCATGTGTGTCCCCAGCAAAAACGTAAGTCCTGCTCGTCCTTGAAGTGTCGTGATCCTAGGGAAGGTGTCGAAACACGTTAAAACAAGCAGAGCTTTCCACCCTGGTCATTTGTACCCAGCATTGGTAAACACGTCTTTACGCAGGGCTGACTCCTAGCACTTGACTATCAGCAGCTAGACCAGCCTACCCGAGGAAAATTAGCACAGCCCCGGCAGCATCCTGTCACTTGCAGTGCCATCCCTGTCGTCAGTTGTCCCCACGCCCTGGCCTGGTGCCTCGGCACGTCAGCAGCCCCGCCGTGGTGGGTTGGAGTCCAGCCAGCGGCGCTGCCGGTGATGCCTCCATCTCATTGGCCTGTCCTACTCACGAGATGCGGGTTACAAGTGTTGGCAAGGACTCTGCGCGGGCATGGGGAGCACTGAGAGAGCACTTGCCCACACCGCCGGGAGCCCGTGAACACATCGTTTCTCAGCGGCCTCTTCCTCCCCGTGGCCCCAGTGCCCATGCTGTCCTCACCCGAGTTACTGCCCAAGTGGCTTCAAGAGCGAGGTGTCCCGCGCCTGCACACTCCGGGGCTGTTTCTAGGGAGCCCACGGCCCGCGTTTGGCCAGTCCTGCTGCTGTGTGTCTCCACAGTCGCTGGAGCGCTTCCCGGAGTGTCCTCTACACGTGGCCTCAGCCTCCTAAGCAAAAACAAGCTTCCCGTCCCCGCTTTTTTTTTTTTTTTTTTAGTGGTAGCAGGAATAGAACCCAGGGTGGTTCTACATTGAGCTACACCCCCAACCCTTTTCATTTTGAGATAGGGGCTTGGTAAGTTCCCACGGCTGGCCTTGAACTTGGTTGGGATCCTCCAGAGTCCTGGGATTACAGGCAGGCACATCCCAACCCAGCCTGCTTTAACTGCTTCTCTTGTAACTTTTTCCCCACCCCCAAACTCCAAGTTCAGGGTTCCACAACTTGTCCTCTTTAACCTTGGTGTCCCTGCTCCTAGCTTCCTCCCCACGGACTGGCTCGGCTCATTCCTGACTCAGAACCTTTGCTGCTTCTGTTCCCTCCTTACCCAGCCCTGTCCCGAGCCGGAAGAGCAGAACAGAAAAGGACCCCAGGCATCTCCTCCCGCCCGGACAGCCGCTCTGCTGGCTGCTCCGCTGCTGCGGCCCCGCGGAGGGCGTGGGCTCCTCTGCCAACATTGTTCTTTCTGTTTGTATCTTAACAGTTTGTCGATATTGGAATAGTAACAAGTATTGAAATAAACCATAAGCAAGTGGATGTTGCAAAAAAAGGACAAGAAGTCTGTGTGAAAATAGAGCCTATCCCTGGTGAATCTCCCAAGATGTTTGGAAGGCATTTCGAAGCTACAGACATCCTCGTCAGTAAGGTAAGTATTTCAGCACAGGGACGGTTTTTTCCAGTAGACCTGTAGACCAATGGCACTGGCCCCTGCCTGTGCACGGGGCGGGGCTCGTCCTGGTTGAAGATGGCACCCCACCGCAGCAGTATGGGCACAACGCGTGCTGTGGTGTGGGGGGCTTCTCCCTCACGGCCCAAGATGGCACCACGCCATGTGTCTGTTTGCTTGTGCTTTACAAAGAGCGGCCCCAGTGCTCACGTCCCGCTCACCCTGTCATGCCTCTGTGTTGCAGATCAGCCGGCAATCCATCGACGCCCTCAAGGACTGGTTCAGAGACGAAATGCAGAAGAGCGACTGGCAGCTGATTGTGGAGCTGAAGAAAGTGTTTGAAATCATCTAATTTCTCACGGGGCAGGAAGTGGAGTGACGTCACCAACAAGAAAAGCGGAACAGCCGTATCTGGCCCCGGGCGGACTGGGGCATATCAAACGGTTTCCACGAGAAACCGAGACGTTTCACTGGTTTGACAGTGGTCAGCTGCCGTCCCCATGGTCCAGTGTGCCTGTTCCCCCGCCCTTCCCTAACTTGGCTGCTGTTTTAAAGTTTGTCCTTACCCAAATTTGGATTTTTATTATAAATCTAAAGCTCTTTCAATTTTATACTGATTAAATCAGTCCTGCAGTATTTGATTAACCAAGCTTCTGCAGATTTTGTGATTCTTGGGACTTTTTGCTGTAAGAAACACGTTTATGCGTGTTCTTCCTACAGTGATTTCTGCCGTATATCCCCTTGGGATTCTTTAAAATAGATGAGGCTCTGCTGGTTACCTGCTTTGTGTGAAGCCACTGCGTGTCTAGTCACGAGAGTCCACCGTAACCATCACGATTCCACACTGCCAATAAAGAACGCAGTCACTGTGGTGCCAGAGCCGCCAGGTCCCTGTCAGGCAGCACCAGGGGCGCCTCACCCACTGTCACGCCCGTGTGCTAGCACGAGGCAGCCAGAGGGTTTTCGTCTTGGTCTGTTTTGTCCTAGGAAACTGTCACGCACACGTTTTTGGATGAGACAAGTGGCGGCAGGGAACCAGTGGTTTGGGTTCAGTGTCTCTTTCCGAGTTGTGGCAGGCACTTCAGAGTGACGGTGCTGGCCGGCTGTCGGTAGTTCTGTGGCTGTCCTGAGGTGGGTGGGTCCAAGTGAGCAGCTCTGCCCTCCCCCAATGGAAGAACGAGCCCTGCGGAATTTACTTACAGCACACAGCTGGAGTCATTGTGGGAGGCTGGAAGTATTACTAGCATGCAATTATAAACTATTAAGTGTTATGGGGTAATGTAAGTAACAAACATTTTATATAATTTGACAATCAGTACTGTTATTCATTATCAAAGTTTCTCAATGACTAGCAGAGCAAGTCAAGGCCACCCTGAAACGACCCATGGGCGGAACTTCCCCACGTGGAGGAAGGCTAGTGCTTAGCATGCTGGGGGGCGAGTGTGGATTTGCCCCACCTACCCTTTCCTGGAACGAGTAGCAAATCCCACTCTGGGACCTCAGGAGTTTCAAAACTTAGCATGATCCAGCCAGTAACGGCCTGGAGGCTTTTCAGCCTCTTAAGTATAATAAACAATGGCTTCCTAGAGTTTTTAAGGATTCACAAAAAGGAGCCTGTACAAAATATACATACAGTTCTTTATTAAACAACTGTAAACACTTTCACTGTAAAAATCCATAAAACTTTATAAACAAACATTTTGTAAATAGAATCTATACTACAGTAAAAGAATTAACACAATTATTTACATGCAATACTGACAAATTTGGCACTTTTTGAAAAGAAATGTACAAAACACTTGCTTAAAAAGAAATGTGAAATTGTAAAAACGCAGAGCATCACTACCATGCACTTTGCAAATACCTCACGAGCACTTATGGCACAGCCAGCAGGAAGCACCGGGCTCCCTGGGGAGCTATGTGACTTTCAGTGTGCTTCCGTAAGTCTGTTGTAAAACCACCTGAACGTTGTCGAGAATAAAGTCGAATGCCATGTTCCAAACCGATTCCACCGACTGCTGCATCAACCTGAGGGGGGAAGGACAGGCACCGTCAGCAAAGCCCTCGAACGCATTCTGCAAGGGCAGGCACAAGGCTTCAGGGTTACGTTTTCTTATACGCAAAATTTGATTTTGACCCCCAAATAAAATCCTAGATAGGCCGCTCAAAAGAAAAATGGATTTCACGTGGTTTTAATCTCAGATTAAAAACCTCAAGGACAACCGCTTCATTTTGAGCTTAACTGCCCTGTCAACACTACAGCATTTCTTTCTATAGGATTCAAAGTAAAGGGCATCACATTTTCATTAGCCCCAAAGAGTACATTTTGCCAGGAAATTTCAAAACCTCCGTACACCCTCAATTACCTGTTGTGAAATTACCTTTTCATGTATTTTATAACTAGGTCCAGTTTTTCCAAGTCTTTTTCCTCTATAAGATCAGTACAGTATTTCACCACTTGCAGAATGTCCTCTTCCATCGGATCTAGGGAGGGAAAACCTCAAGTGAATACCAGTGTGCTTTTGAAGGAGAAAGCGGGAACCTGCAGGGATAAAGGAAAACTACATTTCTACAACTACACTGACAGCGCCACCAAAAGAATGCGCTCCAGTAAGGAAGGAGTTTTCCCAAGCAAGTCCTAGAACTTTAAAGATCAGGGGTAGCTTGTTTAGGCGTATTAAATATATGGGTGAAATTTGCATGGTCTGTTCGTGGTTGGCCCACCTGCAATGGTCGTTATCCACTCTTTGAGCAAGGTCTTCACGTCGTTGAACTCTACAGCCCCTGCCAGGTTGGGGGGCGCGGGCTTGCCACCGCCAGCCGGGTGAGGCTGCAGAGCAGGGGGGCCTGGCACGCTGGGAGCTGAAGCCGAGAGCTCTTCCTGCTAGAAAGAAAGGACAGCGGCTGTTGCCACAGAACCAAGCACAAGGTCTGAAAAGCCGAGTGTTTAAAGTACTTCGCAGAGAATTACCAGGGGCTTCTCAGCAGCAGGTCCTTCGTGTTTTAGAAACCCATCGATTAACTTCTGGGGACTGCCACAGGCCCCTGGCAGAGTTTTTGCAGGACTGTTCAGCAGCTTGTTTTTCAAAGGACTCTGAAGCTTTTTTTGGGGACTGATGGGTTTTTTTTTCTTGTTTCTTTTCTTTTCTTTCATTGCTGCTGGTCTTAGCTGAAGTAAAGGATTCTTTGGCACTAAAAGAAGTGTGACAGAAGACCTTAGCAGAGTGAGTGGCAATGCCATGCATTCTCTCTCCTTCCCCTCGTAGTCCTCCCAGCTCGCAGCACTGGCCCTGAGCGCGCCTGCCGACGCTACAAGCCTCCGGTCTCAGCTCTGCCCTAACGGGGTGGTCCCGGGAGCAGAGCAGAGCCCACAGGCGAAGCACACGGTGAGCCGGGTGGGGGTCTGAGCGCATGTCCTGGCACCTCCAGGTTTCATGTGTGGAGCCTGTGTTCTGTGATTCGAGTAACAGTCACACAGGACAGCTAGCTTGACAAGTGCTCAAAAGTTCTCTGGTATCTTAGACTCTTTTTCTCTGATATCTAATTCAGACTCTTAAAGAACGAAACGAATCAAGTACAGGTATTAATCTAACTGGGACTGTGCTAACTCTCATTCCTGTTGAGCCTTGTTCAAATATTCTGCAGTATGAAGAGCTCTTAAGGGTACCAGCGACATGCTGCTTACCAGAGGCCCCGGCTGGCTGCTGGTGACTGGCATCCTCGCCCTGCCTCTGTCTTTGATCATACGCTGCTTTCAGCTCTTTCTGAAGCTCAGCAGGAAGGGCGGCGAACACCTCAGGGTCCACCTAGCACAAGAGGGCAGGTCACAGTGAAACCCAAGTTCGTTCTCGGTGGCAGCCAGCTTATCTTTTTCTCAAAGATTTTGTTCTCAAATCCTATTTTTATGATCTGTATGAATCACTAATAGGTCCTCAATATCAAAGCTCATTAACTCTTCAAAAGGTTCAGAGTGAAAATAAAGAATTAACCAACACTACAGGTAAACAATCTGGGCGAGGCAAACTAGTAGACCATGGGTAGCAGAACAGAACACAGGCTGCTACTGTCCCCATATATGCCTGCATTTCTACTGTTGTACTCCCACGGCCCTGGGATCTACCTGCTCTGGCCAACTAAATGGGACTGTTCGTCCCCCTCTCTCCTGGCCAGGTCAGTACGTCCTGCAGAAGAGTGGGAACAGGACACCCCCCTGCCCACTGGAAATGACATGAGCTACTGCGTGAGGTGGAGGAGGACGGGTGCGAATACTTAAACTACGGCCGAAGGTCCCTGAATTTAACTTACCTGGGAAAGTGCTGGAAGGGCGATAACGTTTATTCCCATGTCACTGTTAGCTTCTTGGGGTTCTGGTATTTGCAACAGAACTGTCCCAACTGGAGGTGCTAGAATTCCTGTGCCACAGCCATTTGCTGGCTCTCTCTTTCTGTCGCCATGTGGCTCTCCTTGTTGAGCAGCACAGACGCGCTCTACTTGTTCCCGGAGATCAGGCGGAAGTGCTTCTAAGACAGACTGATCAAGCTGAAGATACCAAACGTGAACTCTCAGAGTGAGTCTAAGGTGTAGACTGCTGGCTAGAAACACTGCCATGTCCCCAACCATCACATCTTTGGAATGTCTTGGCCTTCTGCCACTGAAGCCTGGTACACTGGAGCTCAGTTTACACCACCAGCCAGAACCACAAGGCCAGGCAGGCCTGCGTGCTCACGGTTAGGTCACCCGTGGCAGGAGCCAATACCCAAGAAACTACCTTAAATCTCTGGGACAAACAACAGGAGGCCTGCATCAGAAACCCACCCTCAAAATTACAAATAATTCTAGTCTAAAAGCTGCCTAGTCGTCTCTGCCTGCACGCACTAATCTCCTTTGGCCAGGTCCTCCTCCCACCTGTCCATGCACAGCCAGTCCTGTGCAAAGATGGAATCCCACGGGCTGGACAGGCTGAGCTCAACCTTGCCAGGAGCACCTGCAGCTTCGAGTGACCTGCTGCCAGCTGCTAGACCACAGCAAGGCAACTGTCCCAGGACTGCCTCCTTCCCTAGTGCCACAGCCAGCACGCACGCCCCTTCCGCGGCCGCCCACACGGGAGGAGGGCGCACAGGAATCTTCCCCGCAAAGCTTCAGTTCACTATCATCTTATTCCCAAGTCGTGTAGTTACGGCCTGCACAAACTGAATTAAAAGCTGACGCTCTGAACGTTATTCACTCTACACAGAACTGTTTGCAAATGCTGCAGAACCCTTTCACAAGGCCGCTCGCTCGCACGCGCAAGGTCACCAAAGCTGCTTTGTGAGCAGAGAGGTCGGCAGGGTTTCCACTGCGGCAGACAGTGGCGCTCAAAGGATGACTGCCTTTCAGCCAAGCTTTGACTCGCACGAGTTGTAGATCTTTGCAAAAGCACTTTCACCTGACCCAATTCTGCTCCTGTGAAATTCTGCAATGTCATGACCCACTCTAACAAGTGGCCTCTCTCCCTTTCCCGGTTATACTGATGTCATCTCTACACCACTTTTGTTCTTGGGACTAAAAACACATACCTGGGAAGGCGGTGGGACCTCTATACTCAGGTTGAGTCTCGACTGTGCGTTGGTGGGAGAATGCAGGCCATTCCACCTCCTTGAAGACTCGCCCTTGGTAGTGTCAGGGCCGACGCCCGCTGGCAGATGTGTAGAAAAGGGTGGCGGCAAAGTGCACGTTCTAGAGGCAGACGGTGTTTCCTGATCCACAGCAGGCAGAAACCCTACAAACACACAGGACATCACAGAGCCTCTCGGCTCATGAGAAGGGAAGCCCTTGAGTCCCTGACATCCCGCTGTCCACGGCACATAACTATTAAAGAACACACACACACACACACACACACACACACAGCCATGCCGATCTGAAAACTAACCCCCTCCCCAAGAACACGCAGCACCAGCGCCAGGCCGGTGACCACCAACCTTCCTTGCGCTCCTCCCCTGTGGGCTTCTTGGCCTTCTGAACGTGGAAGAGGTCGCGGACAGAGTGCGAGCCACCAGGAAAGTGGCTTGGCTGAATGGACGGGCGACTGGGACATGTAGAAGGGTTTGAATTAGTAGGAACCAACTGATTCACGTGAATCCCAACCTAGAACCAGAATAAAGAGCATGTTTCTACGAAAACAAAAGAAAAATGGGACTTTCACTCTGCCTAATTCTCAGCTAATACCTTTTTACTATTGTCTAGGTCCTGTTTTCAGAATATAGGACTAAATGAAGTATTTGAACCCTCAGCCTTCTATAAAGTTTGTTAGAAAGACAACTTGTTAGGCAAATTGTTAAGCAGTTCAGTTTTGTGTGTGTGTGGCACTGGGGATGGAACCCAGGGCCATTCTACCTCCGAGCTACACCTCCAGACCTATTTTATTTTAAAACAGGTTCTCGCTAGGTTGATGAGAGTCTCACTACTTGCTGAGGCTGTCCTCAAATCCGCAATCCTGCTGTCTCAACCCCCCAAGCACTGGGATTACGAGTGTGCGCCACCATGCCCGGCAAGCAGTTCATTCTCAATCTTGAGTATCCGAGTACGCTGCAGTGTCTTTAAAAATCAGGAAACCCGCCGGGCGTGGTGGCGCACGCTTGTAACCCCAGTACTTTGGGAGGCGGAGACCGGAGGATCCGGGTTCACGGCCAGCCTCAGCTCTCTCTCTCTCTACTTAGTGAGGCCCTCCACAACTTCATGAGACCCAGTTTCAAAATAAAGCATAAAAAAATAGGGCCGGGGGTGTAGCGCGGAGGTAGAATGCCTCTGGGTTCAATCCCCAGTACCGCAAAAAAAAAAAAAAAAAAAAAAAAAAAAAAAAATCAGGAAACCAAACAAATGGAGAACTGAGTCCCTGAGCCCTTCTAGTCAACCAAGGTTAGAAGGCAGGGCTGAGGAAACAATTTGAAGACTAGGGCTGGCGCAGCTGGATGGCGAAGCGAGTGCAGGCCCTGGGCTCAGTCGCGGGCGCTTTCCCAGCAGGGCACCGGCTACTTGGCAACCTCCTTCCACTGGCCGCTGCTTCCAAGGAAAAGTGAGGGCAGTGGTGAGCAGGAGGCGCACGCGAGGACCCTCGCCCCACAAAGTTCTACACCAGCAGGATTCCAGGGAAAAGCTTCAATCATGGCTGGCATAGTGACTAATCTTTCAAAAAAATCCACACTAAAAAATCCACCCAAACTCCCCAGCTCTCACCCTCAAGGTTCCCCTTTGCAAAGCACTCGGGCTCTGAGGCTGGCGGCTGCCCTCCCGCCCCTCCAGCTCTCCACACTGCCACACCCAACACGCCACAAGTTTCTGATGAAGGGGACCTACCGAGCCACGGTTCTCAGTCCACCTACTTCTGGGACACGAGAATGGGGAAAACAAGGGCATGTCCATGAAACTAGCCCTTGCTGAGTAAGAGGAAAGGGACCGTAACAACTAGGAGGTAAAATTATTACTCTTAAGAAGAAAATACAGTTTTCCTAACATGACTCTTCTCTCAAGACAGGGAGCTCAGAGTCTATGAGAACTGTTTTCCTGTTGCCTTTCTCCCTGGATTGTATCAAAGGGGCTAAAGGCCTCTGTATAAATCTCTCATTTCCCCCCAGGACCAGTCTCAGGTTAAGCCTCAAATAAGGCCTAAAACTTTACAGGAAGAATTTAGAAACAGTCTCACTTACCCCTCTCATATCCGGTATGTTGAGTTTCATTGTATGGAACATGTTTAGTGCAGCCTTTCCAATTACTCTGGCACTATCTGTGGCCTGGTCAAGAGTCACAGTCCTGCAAATGATGGAATTACCTTTTTAAAGACACAAAGCTACATCCCACATACAATCACGAGTACCTCAGGAGTACGGAACCGTTTAAAGAGTTAGAGAAGAGTCGCAAAGAGTTATTTAAAAATTTATAAAAATAGATGACAAAGTCTCTCTTACAAGAAGCTAGTGATACCAAATTAACTACACTGCCACACCGAGACTGTGAGATGTACACTCTCATGGAAATTTACACTGGCACACTGAGACTGAGATGTACACTCTCATGGAAATTAACTACACTGGCACACTGAGGCTGTAAGATGTACATTCTCATGGAAATTTGGTCAACAACTAAAAGTCAAGAAATTTAGAAAAAGAAATTCCAGTTCACACAGATCAAACATATCTGTGGCAAATAGAGCATGACTGTGTGGTGAGAGCCACTTTAGACCCAGGAGCGGTGTCAATGTAGGACGTCTCTACACGGAGGTGCAGGTCGCATCAGAGAGCAATTCTCTGTATTTTTCTTCTTGATTCTCCATTCCTGTGGTTTAAAGTAAACCCACTGAATAATTTCAACATCTGAATATGCTCATTCCAAGTACTACTTTCTCTCTATAAATGGTAAAAAAAAAAATGTGTAGATACTACTGCAAAGAAAAATATGGTGGCATCCTGGTCTAAAGGCCAAAGACTAGAATGTAGGATTCTTAGACTTCGAGAGCACCTCTGGGAGGACCAGAGGGTCTGCCAGCACCGCTGGTCACCCAGGCACGCGGAACCACCTTCCATTTCCTCTAGAGCCTTTTGGGCTTTGCTGGCCTGAGCAGAGAGTGTCCCAGCGCAAACAGTTACCAACTCAGCAACAGAGTACTACCAGTTCTCATTCCCTAAGAAGGCATTCTAAATTGGACCTGATTTTCCCACAGAAACCATGTTTAAGAAAATAATTATATTCCTGAGTATGGACCCAATAACCAGTTTTGTATAAAAATGACCATTAACACTTTATTTACCATTTGAAATATGTACACATGTATATACACATGTATATATCCAATTTATATGTATATATAAATTAGGCAAACAGCTGGGCATATTGGCACATGCCTGTAATCCCAGAACTTGGGAGGCTAAGACAGAAAGATCTCAGGTTCGAGGCCACCCTCAGCAACTTAGTGAGGCCCCGTTTCCAAATAAAAACTAAAATAGAGCTGTGGATGTAGCTCAGAGGTAGAATGCCCCTGGTTCAATCCCCAATACCACACGAAAAGAAGGCAAATATGACAGTTTGAGATAACCGAAGGCAGAAAAATGTATTTTGTTAATTCATACTTCCTGTTTCTTGGGAGTCTGTTTGAAAGTAGTCATCTCATGACTTGGCCGTGTCACCTGTCTGTGCCTGGCGCAAGGAGCTGACCTTAACGAAACTGCTACCTAATCCCCCGTGTGGCTTTCTCAAGTCTTAAAACTGGTTTGAAAAATAAAATGCAGTTTACCGTGTGGTGTAAAATAGTAAGCAAACCCAAGTGCATTCGTACAAAACATAAATCTTAGATGAAGTTTAATATTAAGTGGCCCTCACATAAAAACCAGAGTTTAAAAAACACTGCCTTCTATGAGAGTCAGTGACAACTGCACACAGGGAAGCTGTGTCTGCTTAAGCAAGCAGGCGACTTTCCCAGGTCCCTTTTAAAGCGCGGTGTCAAAGTCTCCTGTGATAGACCCAGGAAGTCTTTCCTAGCCCCAGCAGCCTCCTGGTCTGCAGACAGGGGCCTGCCCTTCTTTGGGCCCTTGCGCTCAGTGAACACCTCAGAGACCTCGAGGTGAGGCTGCCAAGGTCAGGAACCTGACTGCGGCTCAGCCCGGCCTGTCCCCTCAGGGCGCGGGTGCTGCGGGCTCGGTGCCAAATGTGGTCTGCGGGGATGACAGGCCTGGTGGGACGTGGCCGGGTCGCTGCAGGCATTGACCCTGACTAGTTCTCAGGAAGATCAAGACGGGTCCCTCCCCGCCTCCGCCGGCTCGTGTGCCTGTTGCTGTGGTACCATCTGCCAAGGGAGGAAGGGGTGCCAGAGCCGAGCGGGTGCCAGGGCTATGCTCGCAGGCCCTCAGACTTGTGAGCTGAGCAGACCCCTGAAAAGTTAACCAGCTGCAGGTATTTTGTTACAGCAACAGAAAATGGACTAATGTAAGTATTAATCAGCCCAAATCAAATGCCCTGGAGCTGAGGCCTGGCTCTAAGAATGTCAAACAGCACCAGAGGCTGTAGGTGTTTGCTCAAGCTCTTCTTTGATTTTCTCCATTTCCTATGAAGTCTAGTAACCAGTGCTGAAATGTAATTACCGACATGCTTTTAAAGACAAACTAACCTGGCGATGTTATCACAGATCCCATGGCCTCCAAATTTTGCGGTTTCTACAGGGGCCCCTGGTTTTCGCACCATGATCTTGAGAGTCAAGCGTCTACCCTTCGTGCCAGCAGCTTCCAGGCGTCTTTGAATTTCTTCTGAAAGACTCAGAAGGAAAGCTTCTGCCTCTTTTGGCTAAGGAAAGACAAACATTGAAAAACTTCCATGTTATTTCCCTTTATGTCTAGTAAGTATTTTATATAAAATATTTATTTCCTATCCTAAAGCATGTATTAAAAAACCATTCTCCATACATTTAATTTACTTAATTTAATGTATTAAGTGAAAATACCCATCTTCACAACAGAGCAAACATAGGGAGTACTTTTTCTGTATTTTGCAGTATTAGGGATCAAACCTAGGGCATCGTGCGTGCTAGGCAAGCGCTCTACCTCTAGGCTACATCCTCAGCTCTTTTTATTGAGACTGGGTCTCGCTAAGTTGCCCAGGCTGGCCTTAAACGTGTGATCCTTCTGCCTCAGCCTCCCGAGTAACTGGGATTGCAGGTGTGTGCCACCAGCCCTGGCAGAAATGAGGTGCTTTCTCAAGACTCGTCCTTTCTCGGTGTCTCTGCCACCGCTGGCCTGCTGAAGTTGCATCCAGGTTAGTCAGTTCCGTTCTAGGAATGCGATTCGCTCTCCAGCACAGGTCGCCCTACATCCCAGGTGCCGCCTCTGCCTCATCCCCTCAACACACCTCGCTCGCGTGCTTACGGTACTGGGGAGGAGCGGCTGTTGGTTAAATTCCAGAGACACCCAAATCCAAACACATTTTGACAAGAAATAAAAACTAGTCAACCATCTGGGCTTTCTAGACGCATGAATAATGAATTACATGAAATCCACTTTTAACTACAGCCTAAAAAGTCTTTCTACACTAAGAACGCTTTCCTGGCCGTTTTCATCACTGGGATCCCATCGTCTTCTAGGCCCCGCCATAAGCCCCGGGTCTCCTCTGTCTCCCCTCTCCCTTACAACACTGTCTCAAATGACGTGAGGCTCTGGGAATACCAATGGTTTTAAGATTTACTTTTAAGGACTAAGAGTTTTATGGGTACCTGGGTGAACCTTATACCGTAGTTGATCTCGGCGGAAACCGACTTCCTCTCCTTCTCAGTGCGGACAGGCCTGTCATCCAGACCCCGGCAGAACCTGTAGAGCATCTGCCCCGTTCTGGGCCCAAATTCTTTCTGGAGCTTTCCCATGGTCACGTGCTGCAAGTCTCCACACGTTCTAATTCCCAGAGACGTCAACTTAGACTCCATTGAACGTCCAACCCCTAGGAAAGGAAATACATGTACAGTTAGTGCATTACGCAGGATAAACTATTAAAATCATTTTAGAAATGGGAAATAACCATAATATAAAAACATTTTGAATGTAAGTTTCTTGAAAAGAATAGGATTTTTAGCCAGGTGTGGTAGCACGAGTCTGTAAACCCAGTACTTTCGAGGCTCAGACAGGAGGATCACAGGTTCAAGGACAGCCTTCGAAACTTAGCAAGACTCTCAGCAATGTAGCGAGACCCTGTTTCAAAATAAAAAAATAAAGAAGAGCTGTGGTGTAGCTCAGCGGAAGAGCTCTCCTGGGTTCGATCCCCAGAACCACAGGGGGAAAAATAGGACTTTTATTTATTAGTGAATATCAAGATTGCTATCTTAGCCACAAAATAAACTATGATTCTTGTTTAAACAAGGCTACGGGTGACTTGACAGACTCAACTCCAGAAGCACAAACTGCACCGACTTCGATGATTCACCAAATTTCAGGTTGTTTCAGACACATTTTTTTTTAAATGGGAAATAGAACAAGAATTTATAATACAGGTCCCAATCCAAAAATGTTCCTTGCTATCATACTGGTGTGACCTAGGGATGAAGGTCTGGAAGCAGCAGACCGGCAGTGGGGAGAAGATAGGCCGATCGTCTTTACTGAAACAAAACAGGTCTCAGCTAGGCCTGGTGGTGCACGCCTGTCATCCAGTACTCGGGAGGCTGAGACAGGTTCCAGACCATTCTCAGCCACTGAGCGAGGCCCTAGCAGCTCACTGAGATCCTGTGTCAAAATAAAACAAAATAAAAAATCCAGGCGTGGTGGCGCACGCCTGTCACCACAGTACTTGGGAGGCTGAGACAGGACGATCACAGGTTCGTGGCCAACCTCAGCAACTTAGTAAGGCCCTGTTTCCAAATAAATAAAATCGGGCTGGTGATGTAGCTCAGAGGTAGAATGCCCCTGGGTTCCATCCATACCCCCCTCCCACACACATTTTCATATATCTATTTATCTATCTATCTCTATATATGAATATATAGTCATACTTTTTTTTGTAGTACTGGGGATGGAACGGGCATTCTACCTCCGAGCTACACCCCCAGTCCTATTTTTTATTCTTTGTTTTGAAACAGGGTCTTATTAAGTTGCGGAGGGCCTCACTAAGTAGCTGAGGCTGGCTGTGAACCCGGATCCTCCGGTCTCAGCCTCTCAAGTACTGGGGTTACAAGTGTGCGCCACCACGCCCGCCTTCATACCTTTTTTTAAGAAAAAGATTATAGAACTATGAGACTCTTAAAAATCCCTATACTACATAAGCGTGTGGGTGAAGGCTGGCATTTACCTGGCAGATTCGTCACTAGCTGGCCTCGGATGAAGTCGTCCACTTCCTCTGGCTTTAGGTGGTACTGCCCGTCTGGTTTTGCTTTTCTAGTTGCCATTCTAGCTAGGAGAATATTAGAACCTATAAAATTAAAAAGAAAATAAAACATTTAAGAGTTATCCACAATTTTTTTTGTGTGTGTAGTGGAGATTGAACCCAGGGGCAACCTCTGAGCTACACCCCCAGCCCGATTTTATTTTTTATTTTGAAATAGGGTCTCACTAGGTTGATGAAAGTCTCAGCATTTGCTGAGGCTGGCTTTGAATCTGTGATCCTCCTGTCTCAGCCTCCCAAGTACTGGGATTACAGGCGTGCATAACCGCACCTGACTGCAATTATTTTTAAAACTTATCAACAAATATATCTACAGATTGGTTACCTATCACACCTAAAGTAATTGAAAATAAATACAAGTTTTGGTAATTTCCAATAAGGAATACACTTGGCAGTGTTTCATTCCACATCCCAGATTATGGCGATTGAGGGCAATGATCGGAAAGCAGCTCACGTTCCCAACTCCAGGGTACAGGGAGGAAGGGAAAGGAGGCCCCTGGACTGGGAAGCAGAAGGCCCCAAGAACCAGAAGGCGTGTCGCAGCACTGAGGAGGCAGCAGAGGACAGAGCTACCGCGTGTGTAACACCTCCAGACATTGGGGTTCACCTACCAAGGACACACGGAGGATGTGTACAACACTATGTATTTTCCTAGTGTAAATACAGAGGTTCATGAGAAGAGAAAGTCAAATCAAAATGATAAAAGTAGTGAGTTTGGGGGAAGAGAAAAGGATAGAGGAGTGGAAATATCAAATGGAACTTTAGCTGAATCATATGCTTGAACTTAAACGCATATATTTATACTATCGCTTGTAGATTAAACGTAAGTTCAATTAAAAACAAAGAACTGAAGCTGGCCTGACCCTGGAGCCGAGGCTCAGCCCTGACGGCAGCGTGGAGGCGGCTCCACGGGCACAGCTCAGGGGTGGAGCGGCAGCTATCAGCAGCCGCAGCGCAGTGGCGAGGCATAGCCACGCTGCATTCTCAGTGCTGGCTGAGGAGACCGCCTGCCCAGGGCAGCTGATTCCAGAGAGAGAAACCACTCCCTGGGAACACACCTCTCTCTGCAGGCCCGTCACCCAACCGCTCTCCTCGAGCTCACACACCCAGCCAGGAGGCCCCTTCCCTTGCATCATCCCAGGCCAGGCCGGCCGGCAGGGGTCACCTCTAGGGGTCAAAGCAGCATTAGCCTCTCCTCGTCATCACCCAGTCAGCTCCATAAACCCTTGGGATTTCTGAATGATGATGGAGAAGTCACATCGGGAGTGACAAGGGAGCTAAGAGCGCGCTGTCACTGCCTCCCGAGCCTGCGGCTCCACTCCAGAGAAGCGCAAGGAAAGGGCTCCCTGGACGCAGGCACTGAGGGGCTGGACAGGAAGTGCGACCAGGGAGCTTGGGTCTGATGGCGCTCCAGCAGGCAGGCGGCAGAGGGAGTGACAGGAGGAGGGGCCAGAGGGGCCGCTGAGAGTGCTGTCCCCAGAGTGCCAGGGACGGAGCACGTTCCAGGAAACTGAAGGACAGATTTACAAGACTCAGGAATACCCGACTCCAAGCCCCACACCACCCACCCTGCTTTAAATACAACTTTTGTTCACTTTTGAGAACAACAGCAACAGAATGTCTACAAGTAAAACTTGTTTATTGCAAGGGTACTCCATCAGCAGCCACTTACTAGCACTACCTATACTTCCATCCACGTGCTGCAGCTGCAGGCAGCCCTGAGAGATGCGCAAACGCCTCAAAAGTGTAGGATAGAAAGGGTCCCAAATCAACTCACTGGTTTTTTTATTTTTTTGGTACTGGTGATTGAGCCCAGGGGCATTGTACCTTCAAGCTATACCCCCAGCCCTATTTTATTTTGAAGCAGGGTCTCGCTAGGCTGATGAGAGCCTCACTACTTGCTGAGGCTGTCCTCCAACCTGCAATCCTGTCTCAGCCTCCCAAATACTGGGATTACATGCGTGTGCCACCAGGCCTGGCTAACTATTTTGAATAAAATGAGTAACACAAGTTAGATACTAACCAATTCCAACAGAAGCAGCACATTTCGTCTTGTCTTTGATCTCCACACGGACAGCATTTGCAAATTCGTCAGGACTGAGTTTGGTCTCTGCGAGGATTTCAGTGATGTCTACAAGGGCTTCGTCACAACTGACAGCTTCGATGCTGTGAGTGTAGCTATCAACAGAAAGCAAAAGGCCATCAATGGTAGCCGCAGCCGCCATCAGGTAGACACACACGTTACAAGATAAACTGGCCGTATGGTATCTTTCCTCAACATTTCTTCCTAACTTAAAATACTTTTAAAAACTGGCATTTTAAATGAACTGGCCAAAGTGCCATTATTTATCACCTAATTTTGGACTTCAAAGTTAATCAGCATGTTTTTATCCATATTAACTACCAAATATAAGCAGAAATGATCATTCCAGTTTCTCTATACTGAGAATTCCTTTCTGAACATTTGAATAGTTGCAAAGTTATGGGTGAATAAGAACGGTCAAATTAGATCATCTAAAAAAAATTAACATGGTTTATAAGATAGTTCAACAAACACAAGAAATACACAAATCAGCAAGTAATTGCTCTCTCCAGAGCATTCACTACCACGGAGGCAGGAGGCAGTGGGAAAGGCGCTGCCCACGGGCCGCCCCCGTCCCCCCTGGCACGTGCAGGGCTTTCCTCTCAGCAATCATGCTAGACCTACCCACAAAAGGGACCTGTTCCAGTTAGCTGGAGAAGGCGTGGGAGGACAAGAGTCCCTACGTGGCTCCACGCTGACTCAGCACAGCACTATGAAACCACAAAACACGACCGAACTGGCAACGCGAGGTGGCAGCCGGAGAGGCCTCGGGATCAGGGACGCGTCTCCAGGAACCCTCTTGGTAAGGGAGGAGAGGAGAGCCTGGCCTGTCTCTCACCCACATCTGACTGTTGCCTACAGATCAGACCACACCCTCTATTCATTCAAGAAGAGTCGGGACTGTTTAGGCTAAAATAAAGAGTAAAGTTTTAAGACTTTTGCTTCGGAATGGAAGCAGCCCCGATCCGAGAGAAAATACCAGCTGAGATGGATTTTTAAAGGGCGGCAGGAGAGGAGCGCTGTGCTCCCCCCAAGAGTAAGAAACACGCCACTAAAACAATGTCCTCAGACTAGCACAGGCACAGCTCCCTCAGCTCCTGTGGCCTGAGGTCCAGGGAGTCCTCGCAGCAGCAGGACTCAGCGGCGCTCCTGAGACCCTGTGTGGACGCTGCCACCCTAAGGCACGTTCACCGCGTTAACGCCGAGATCTGCGCTGGGGACCTGGAGGACAGCTGTGACGGTCGCTCATTTGCTGTCAGCAATGACCCCTCGACACGGATGCCAGGGATCTTCGTCTGTCCCTTTATATTTTCTCTCTCCACTAAAGCAAGCTCCTGCGAGGGCAGGGACTGGACGCTGTGTCTCCGAGGGAGACGAGCAGGATCTAGCAGGCATCTGTGTTTAATGGACACTGGTGTTCGAAAGCCAGCACAGGAGTGATGGAGCGGAGGTGAAGACAGAGGCAACAAGTGGGTCTCTTGGGGGCCAGGTGCAGTGGTGCACGCCTGGAATCCCTGAGACCTGGGAGGCTGAGACACAACTTCAAAGCCAGCCTTGCTCACTTATCAAGACCCTGTCTCAAAAAATAAAAAAGGGCTGGGAATGTAGCTCAGTGTTAGAGCACCCCTGGGTTCAAACCCCAGTACTACAAAAATAAATAAATAAATAAATTAATTAATTAATTAATTAGGGCTGGGCGTGGTGGCGCACGCTTGTAATCCCAGTACTTGGGAGGCAGAGACCGGAGGATCCGGGTTCGCGGCCAGCCTCAGCTACTTAGTGAGGCCCTCCACAACTTCATGAGACCCGGTTTCAAACTAAAGTATAAAAAATAGGGTTGGGGGTGTAGCTCGGAGGTAAACCACCCCTAGGTTCAATCCCCGGTACCGCAAAAAAAAAAAAAATTAATTTACACTATAAACATATTTTAATTTAATCTCCTTTTCTCAATCCAATAACCAACCATTTTGAAACTATTACTGGAAAACAACTTTTATTAAGACTAACTTCTGGCCTACCTAATGATTATCAGAAGAGAAAGTTTTGAAGTGCTGTACTTATGACCGACCCATGAGTTCTAAGGACACACAGGCTGTGTGCGTCCACTCATTCGTTTAGACCGGGCCTCGCTGTCCAGGCTGCTCCCAACTCCTGGGCTCAGAGCCCCTTCCCCTCAGCCGCTCAGGCAGCCGGGACCACAGGCGCACTGCACCACATCCACCTCATCGCTGTCATTTTAAACAAAATTGTAATTCAAATGTAATAAAAGAGAATAACCAAAGTAAAAAAATCCTTCATCTATCTTGGTTTCATGGGAAGAAAACTAGGTCTACTGACTAGAATCTACATAGGCAGAGAATCAGCTTTTACAGCAGGAAGCTCTTGGACAATTTTGGTAATGAAAATGTCCCTCGAGAATGAGCTTCCCCAAGACTGAACCTGTCCAAAGAAAGGTGGCTGGCGGTGTCAGACGGGGAGCCCAGGAAAGTGGCCCTGGCAACACCAAAGAAAACTGATATATATATTTATTTTTTTTTGTGGTACTGGGGATCAAATCCAGGGGCATTCTACCCCTGAGCTACACCCCCAGCCCTTTTTATTTTTATTTTGAAACAGGGTCTTGCTAGGTTGGTGAGAGTCGCACTACCTGCTGAGACTGTCTTTGAACCTGTGACCCTCCTGTCTCGGCCTCCCACGTACTGGGTTTATAAGCGTGCGCCGCCATGCCTGACAACTGGACTATCTTTAATACTGAATGAAAGAAGTAGGATAGGAAACACCAAGAGGATTATACTACACACCGTACCTCGCCAGTGTTTCATACATCGTTCGTGCAACTTCCTTGTATGCATGAAAATCATACGGAACAGCTTGAAGAGTAGGACACAGCTGTTTAGCGTGCCCAAAAAACATTCCATTCTTAATGCCGACTTGTCTAGAGAGAAAAGAGAACACATGTGGTTATATCAGGAAGTCTTGACCTGAAAGCCAAGTAGCAAATATGTTGACTTCTCCCCATGCCACAAATATACAATTTCCATTTAACTCCCAGCATTAAGGAAACTTACAAGATTGTCTTCCCCCCAAGGAAAAGCACACAGTTATCTGAGTAGCATGAGCGGCATCTTTTGGTCCGCCACTGAAGCCCTGCCCTGGGACTTGACTGGCCGCTCTGCAGAGACGCCAGCATGCCATATGCGGGTGCCGGCGGTGCCGCAACCACCACAGAGCAGGAGGGTGCTGTCAAAAGGCTCTCTTCCCCAGTGCGTGGCTCGGCTTGGCCAGGGTTCAATCCCCCAAAGACAAAGAAGATAAAAACGCAAGAACTACACACAACAGTGCTTTGTGACAAACAGACAAATGTACTCATCCTATTACCACCCAACTCCCAATTGACCCTTCCACGCTCCTCGTGGCTCCGCAGTGGCTGAGACGCCAACAGCACTGCATATGGTGGACGTCCCTCTGGGCAGGAGCCAGGGTTCCAGACTGTGGGGACCTGATTGAAAACGGTGAATTTCAAATCTACTGCATGTCTCAATGCCCCGTATTACCTTTGATATGTGGAGCATTCAGAACAAAACTATAATTATGGAATTATACCTAATCTGTAAAATTCCATTTTATCACTCTATTAATCAAGAAAGATATTTTAGTAAAAGCACAAACAAAATAATAAAAACAGTGTTCACCAGATTCCACATTATGGTTGTGACCATGGTTATTCTAGACCTTCATTCAATACACATTTCCTAACAGCTGGTTAGGGTGGAGGTGTGCCCTGTTGTAGGAAACATGAATAGTAACAGCCTTCAATACTCAGAGGCCTCTGGTGCTTCCCAGCCTTCAGACCACCACTGAGAGCCAAGAAGGGAGAGCCCTCCACGTTACTCAGAGGTAGACGCAAAATAAACTATCTCACTGTTAAGTTCCTGGTGGATGGAAATACCTCATAAGGAGGAAAAAATGACAGTAAAGGAAGCGACTGACAGAGAGACTGGTAAAAAAAAAAATACATCATCCATTCAACAAATTCTTAATGTCTCGAGCATTCTGTAAGGCCCTGGTGTAAGATATATTTGGTGCTCAGATCTTGTCATCCCAGTTATTTTGTAAGGTCATGAGTATGACTCTGCACTTACCCAGCTAAAGGAAAATTACAGTAGACAGACCATGCTTATTAATGTAGGGAAATGCACACCTAAGTTTTAGATATATGTATATAAATGTACTTTGGAAAAGTTACCAGGTTAAAGCAGAAAAGAGGCCTAACACTGAAACAGGTAAATTTCAGGTAATAATAATGTGAGATACAAAGGTTCAACATGTAAAACTAAATTTACAAATTAAAGGTAATTATTCATTTTTAATGGAAAATACTGAATCAATGTTTGGGAAATTAAATTTGTTGCACAGAATATAAATAAAGACAATTTTGAAAAAGTTTGGTTAAACTATTCCTCCCAACTAAAATTTCATGCAGGGTAAATTACCGACACTATATTTCAGAAGTATATGCTGCAAAAAATAGTTCATTCCTGGTTTTAAAGTGCACAGAGCATACTCTTTCTTGCAAATGGTTTTCAGTGTTGAACTGAACAATATAAAGAAATTAACCATCAAATCACTGTTACTGTCCATTCGACATACTAAAAGACATTCATATCATTAATACATAAGAATGGTAAAGGGACCTTACAAAAACACAAGAACATAGGTTTAGAAATTATTTGATTTAGAAAATCTATTACTCTAGACTGTGTACCAGTGCCGACTCATCCACACAGGCACCTTTTCTCACACACCACAGACAAAGCTTTATGGCAAGTGTGAGCGGAAGTGCTAACGGTACCGCGCGCTGACCTACACACATGGCCCACCGCTGTGCGACTGCTACCATCTCAGACTCACACTCCAGCCTTGGCCGACATCACCAGCTATGGCTACTGAAAGCGCACCAGCGCACACAACCGGGATGGCCGTCTCCACAGTCTAATCCCCTCTCCGGCCCTGGAAGCACTTCTCTGCTGCATTACTAATTATGTTTGTTTAAAACGTCTTTTCATGGAAGGCCATAGGAAAGGGCATCCAAACACCGTTCCCCAGGGACCTACATCATGAATAGCTTCTAGAAAATGGAACCTACAATGAAAGGACGAAAGCCCCATAGCTGGGGGCTTCCCACACTGCACTGAGATCCATTCTCATCTCTTTATGCATCTCTTTGAAATAAATCCTTCCGCCCTGGGGGCAGCCCTGGCACTCCCCATCAGCTCGCCCTGGAGTGCTGGTGTCCAGAGACCCTGCAGAGGCTGCAGGGGAAGTCAGGGCTCTCCCATTGAGCCCTCAGGTACTCAAGACGACCCTCTGGTCGTCAGAAGCACAAAATAACAAGATGTGAAAGCAGATGAGCCCGGTGAACGCCACGCAAACTCAGCTGCAAACTGCCTGTGCTCATAGAAGTAAGACCCACAATCCTACACGCATCTGTATTTCGCTTAATTATCAGCTGTTCATCTAAGTTTTATTCTCTGGGCATATTATCAACTGGCAATGAAACTGATTAAAACACAGCTCTGCTAATGAGGAAGGCAAAGTTAGCCTGGGATTAAAAGTCCTACATGTCACCATTTATAACATTTAGGACGCAGTATCTTTATAATAAAGCTATTAGCAAAAATTTAAAAGCACTATTCTGATTAGATTATGTTGAGTTCACCTATTTTTTGCTCAGATCAGATTTACTTGAATAACTCAACTCTGAATGCAAAGGCTGAAAAATGTAACTGATTTAAAGACCTTTTTTTTTGGAGGGGGGGAGTACTGGGGTTGAATCCAGGGCATTCTACCTCTGAGCTACACCTCCAGCCCTTTCTTATTTTTTATTCTGAAACAGGGTATTGCTAGAGTTATCCCACACTGGCCTCAAACCTGTGATACTCGTGTCTCATACTCCCAAGTACTGGGATTATGGGCACGTACCACCATGCTCAGCTTAAAAATGTTTGTTTTCCTAACTACTGAATACTTTAACAAGTACCGCCACGTATAAATGCTTGCTATTATAAGGACAAAAATGTCTGGGTTCAGTTATTGGGAAAGGAAAACAATAAAGACTCCTCTTTCAATTAATCATTACGTCTACTTTTAAAACTATTATAATTTATTTCATTTTTACTTACTTTATTTTGGCACTAGAGATTGAACCCAGGGGCTTTCTACCTCTGAGCTACACCCTCAGCCCTATTTTATTTTTTATTTTGAAACCGGGCCTAAAGTTGCTGAGGCTGTCCACGAACCTGCAAGCCTCCTGTCTCAGCCTTCCAAGTGCTAGACTATAAGCATGTGCCACCATAGCCGGCTTATTTTTTAAAGTATGAGAAACATTTATGTATGTATTCTTGTATTGAAAGAGCTGACTGAAATTAGCATTTAAGGTTACTGTAAGATAAAGACCTACATACAAAGTTAGTGGTAACAAGTTGACAACACTCTTGCCAATTTTAAGTGAGGAAATTATTAGGTATAACTATGGAATTAAAGGGCAATTAAAGCTGGGTGTGGTAGCATAAACTTGTAATCCCAGTACCTGAGAGGCTGAGACAGGAAGATTACAGGTTCATGGCCAGCCTCAGCAACTTAGTGAGATCCTGTTTCAAAAAAAGAAATAAAAACTAAAATAGGGCAGAGGTAGAATGCCCCTGAGCAGGTTCATTCTCTAGTACCACAAACACACACACAAAAAAAGCAATTGAGTTTTAACAGGAAAAACACCAAATGTCAGGAGTTTTATGTTACATAGGGTTTTCCTTATTTATAAAAAGGAAATATTTGAGTAGATAGATATTAAGGCCTTCTCCCATAAAAAAAATTATTTTTTTTTATGGTGCAGGGGGTGGAACCCAGGGGACTTCCACCTCCAGGCTATACCCCTAGCCCTATTTTATTTGAAAACACGGTCTCGCTAAGTTGCTGAGAGCCTCACTAAGTTGCTGAGGCTGGCTTTGAACTTGCAATCCTCCTGTCTAAACCTCTCAAGTACTAGGATTACAGGCTTGTGAATCTAATTCTTTAATTTTGTGCTTCAAAAACCAATAAACATAACAATGTTCAATTTCTTTTGGTTTCCACTGCAATACCTACAGGCTCATAAACTATCAATTACTTATTTAAGGTTATTTAGCACTGAGGGGAGAGGAGCAACTGAAGAGATTAAGATTAAAACACCTTTCCTTCCCTCCCTCTCCCTCTCTCTTAGATTGAAACCAGGGGCATTCTAACTCCAAGCTAAACCCCCAACCCTATTTTATTTTTATTTTGAAATAGGGTCTTCCTAGGTCAATGAGAGTCTCAGTATGCTGCCGAGGCTGTCCTTGAACCTGCAATCCTCCTGTCTCAGACTCCCAAGTGCCAGGCTCACTTCTTTACATAAGATGTAACATATTTAAATCAGACTAGCAAGCCCAAATCTGTTTCAAAGGATTATATAAAAATAATTAACTGAATTAACAATTCATTAAAAATTACAACACACTTATCTTCTACATACCTGGCTTCATAACTACAAGAAGCGATTTCAGCCTTTGACAAAACAGAATCAATTCCATTTGTTTGTGCAGAATCTTGATTCTCCCACATTGATGAATCTGGTATATCTGCTTTAAAATAATAAAATTTAATGATTATATGTTAAAACTGATATTTCTTATCTAGTATTCAAGAAATCTGTTTTCCATTATTTTCATATACAATGTTTAGTAAAGTCCAAACACAGTTGTCTCCCATTGATTTTTATCTCAATTAAAAAGAAAACTTGTTTTTGTGGTACTGGGGAGTGAACCCAGTGGCATTCTACCTCTGAGCTACACCCCCAGCCCTTTTCATGTTTTATTTTGAAACACAGTCTCACTAAGTAGCTGAGTCTGGCCTCGAACCTGTGATCCTCCTGTCTCAGCCTCCCAAGTACTGGGATTATAGGCATGAGCCACCATGCCTGGCTTAAGAAAACTCTTTAAATTGGTTTGCTTCCACTGTATCTGTCATTAGTTGCCAGATAAAAATTTAGTGTAATAAAATTTAGTGTCCTGTTATTAAAACAGGACACTTTGAATAACATATCAAAGGATAAAATATCCCGCAACACACAGCCTCTCGGGGTAGACCAGGATGAAGAGTGATCAGGGAGATAATAAACTCCCAACTACAGCCTTGGAAGGTCTGTATGGCTCTGTAATGGGAAAAAGTAAAGGAAAAGTACAGATTTCTCAGAATGCTTCTGCTCTTCCTGAAAGACCTTTCCAGAACGTAGAGCTGATTAATATGCGCAACAATCATCAATCCCGCTGCCTCTGATCAAGCAGTAATCAGGAAGCCAGGAGAGGCTCCGCCCTAAACTGAAGTTCTTCTTTTGAAACAAATCAGGAAAAAGTGTCATAACATTATTTCCTCTTTCAGGTCATTCTACTTTGGGTTAAAAAACGATGTTCATGTGAAAGACATTGAAGTGTGATCAGAGTATAAATTGTTTTACAGAATACAATTCTAGCCTAAAGACTACCGCTTATCAGTTATCTGTTCATATTCAAACCACATCTGGAACTTTACACAAGAATATAAGTGCACGCGTCTGGAAGCCTAATGGCTGTATGCCACTTTATTTCCTTTACCATCTTTAGCTTCTCTAGTAATTAAGAAATAGATTAAAATAAACTTCAGTCATAGGTCTCAGGATAATCCTATCAGGATACATGAAGAGAATCCTGTAAACATACCACATCCTAAAAACACAATCTCAGCCATATCTCCACAACAAAAATACCTTTAGTAAAATAAGACCAAAATATACCACTGGAGCCAATTCTAGACGAACCTATTATTTTAGTACACTATAACAATCCATAGCCCTAACAGACCCAGCACTTCTGTCTATCTAAGAGACACGACGTTCCATGAAAACGCAGCCGCGTCAGGGCACCGCCAGGAAAACACAGCAAAGCACCTGGCTTCGCTGCTCACACCCCTCTTCTCTGCTCGCCCCTGGTCGTCAGCGTCCTTGCCCTAGCTACACAAGCCACACGGGCACTCTCCAGACGCCAGCGCCCTAATGCACAGCACGGCCCCTCAGGGGCTCAGATCCTATTTGTATCAAAAACTGAAACAGCAGAGTACGTAATGTGAACCATGGTTTCTGATAAAATGTGAATCACATATGCCATACTGTGACAAATTCAAGATGCAATGCACAGCAGATTATCCAGCGTTTCTCTAACAGCCCATCAATCTAATCTCTAAGAATTTCAGGACTGTCAGTAACAGTCCACCAGAGGGTGCTACTGGACCAAAAAAAGGAGTGTGGAAGTTTGAACAGCCAAAATAATGCGACCATGAGGTTATGCCTTCAAAGGTGGGGTGCTATGTCACTATTATATTCAAGGGGCGGTTACCCTAAGACACGGTCTGAAGTTACAGAAAGCGCATGCTCGTGGTGGGAAGAGGGTTGGCCCATGCGCCCCCACGCCCTGGCACCATCAGGGACCTCTTCGCTGGGCGGGCTGACCTGTTCCACAGTGCAGCAGAGTGCGTGGGTCCCTCCACCAGCGCAGTGAGTTGCTTCATGTGAGACTCAGGGAAATGCAGGGGCACACTGTCCTCACTGGAGGGCAAAGTAGAGAACTGCTCATCAACACTTGACAAACTAGACGGGCACATGGAGAATGTGGAGGAACGGTTGGAGAAATCAGAGGCCGGGACCCAAGTCTGTGAAAAAGAAATCGCTGAGAATAAATCTATGACTAACACGACTTTTCACACTGTTGTTCTTTAGAATGAAAATTGAAGTTGTTTGAGGGATAGAAAACATCCGCACCCTAGGACTCTGGGGTGTGCGTGTGTGTGTGTATGTGTGTGTAAGGTCCCAATCATGAAATCTATGACTAACACGACTTTTCACACTGTTGTTCTTTAGAATGAAAACTGAAGTTGTTGGAGGGATAGAAAACATCCGCACCCTAGGAACCCAGGGTGTGTGTGTGTGTGTGTGTGTGTGTGTGTGTGTGTGTGTGTGTAAGGCCCCAATCATGAAATCTAGGGTACAAGTGGCTCCAGTACTGAGACGGTCAATGGAAAGTGTCGCTGCTGAGGACTGAACAGGGAGCAGCTCACACAGGAAGTCACGAATGGATAAGGTCGTCTGGTTAGAGCTTCAGATGTGACCGAAGTTTCTAAAAAGAACTTGAGGCTTATATGTCCTAAAATTCTGCCTAGACATACAAGCCAAAATATTAGAACTGCATTTTTTTTTCCAAAAAGAAGCCAAAGATTCTATTCCTAAACGGATCATCAGTATTTTATTTGGGGGCCATGTCTGATAATGGCCAGAGAAAGGAAGACAAGAGAACAGTAAGGGAAGAGGAGCAAAGCCTGAGAAACCAGCTCTGGGCCGAGCTGGCCGCAGTGCTGGGTGACAAAGCGGCACTCCAGTCCTTCCACACGCAGCAAGCGTCCTGGTGAACTCCTAGTGAGCCAAAAGGCTCAGGATATAACAATGAATGATAAAAAAAAGTTAAAGCAAGAGTATAACATCAAAGTATCGTATTCACCTCTTGTAATGAAAAGAAATCTATTCTGGACAGTGTTCAATGGCAAGTGAAATTTAAAAATTCTTATAATATTTGCCTTCTGGTATACCACCCATGTGAAGAGGAGAAGGGGATGTGAATTATAAAAAGTCATTAAAATATTATGAGAATCCAGTGGCTAATGGATGAAGGTGGTCGAGGAGCCAATGACAATATTCTGTTAATACATGACGTACAGTCAGAGTGATGAAAGGAAAGACAAGAGGACCAGCTCCTGGCTGCTCCCAAGGGACAAACCTAGACGCAGCCTGCTGACACAGGACGCGTGCAGCCAACGCAGACCCGAGCACGCACCGAGCAGCTACCCAGCACACCCGGAGCCTCCTCTGCCTCCGACGCTCCTTCAGGAGGCATCTACTATGTCCTGTCTGTGACAAGGACTGGGTGGGCGCTTTCTTAAGCTGCTTACTTCTTGTTTTCCAGAACTTATGATTTCATCTTTTTAATAATGCCACAGAAATACAGAAAAGACCCAACCTACTACAAAACCACACTAACAATACTGTAAAAGCTAACCACACCACATTACAACCAAGTCTCAACAAGGTCAGTGATACCTACCCCAAGATCTATTCATCACACACAAAATTCTAGAATCTCAAAAAAATTCTGAAAAGACTTAGACCAAGAAAAGCCTAAGACAACTTGGAAAATACATGTATACACAAAGCATAAATTATTTTCTTTCATATTTACAGCATGTAAACAGATTGTCACAACCAACAGAAAGACTGTAATCCCAAACAAGGCCCTCAGAAATGTCTACTCACTTCCTTGTGCCTTGGGGTGTTTTCTAAAATAAGCTCGGGGTTTACAACTGACAAACGAGGGGCATGAAACAACTGGGTAAGCAAAGCTGCAGGCCTTCCACCCCGCGTGCTATCTGTTCTCTGGGTGCTTCCTGGCTAAGACTGTTCTGAAAGACTAATTTTTTAAAAATTTTGAGGCTTTGCAGGACAGTTAAACATTTGGGGGCTTTCCATGAGAAAAATGATAGGTGACAATTTAATTTCTAGACAAATATTTCTCAGGAAATTTACTGGGGGGAAGAGATTTAAAGATACATGAAATCTTGGTGAGTATTGTGATCAGTACAACTATGGTTTTTGTTTATTAATATCTAAAATATAAAGGCCAAGAGAGGCAAGGAAATGTTTCTTTCATATGAAACAGGTCCAACAGAGACATCAGGAATGATTCCTGGTGCTTATGTTCTATTCTAATAAATTAAAACCCCACTGTTTCCTCTCACAAATCTTAAAAGAACACAAGCTTCACTGTCCTTAACTGTGACACAGGGAACAAACGACTAGTATTCACTCTTAAGTCTAGATAGAAGTTTCTACAAAATGTCCCCAATCTAAATTGATACAAAGCAAATTAATCAAACTTTTAAAAATATTCTTCACTCTTTGTTCCAAGAAAATATCACCATTCAATGGGACAATGCCTAACTACAAACTAGGCCTTTGTATTACACCCAGGTTTTGTTTTAGGAAAGATGTGACAGACCGCCCTTAAAACCCTGCAACTCTGCTTTCCTTTCTAAAATGACGCCACACGACCAGTCCAGAGGCCCCTCAGGAGCAGGAGGACATCACAGAGCTCACTTGTACCTGCTTTGCCTCTTAGGACTTTATTCTGGTAATACTGCCACTCCAGCTGGGGGTTAGCGCCGGGACGCAGAGGGGCTCTTCCTGTGCCTCTGTTACTTGTAACAGCCACTGGTTTTCCTGTGAGGAAAGATTAAATTATTTCTGTATCTAAGTACACAGGAATGTTAAGAATATGCAACGGAAAAATTCTTGAGGAATTTTTAATATATAACATTTTTCCTTTAGCTTTATTTAGGCATTAATCTTTAAAGAAGTGAATACCTTTAAAGATTATCAATCACCAGGAAACCGGTATCTAAGTTTCTTAGCTAACCCTCCAAAAATAACTACTGTGACAATTTTGATACATTTCTTTGATGGACAAGCAGCACTCTCAAGTTTTTATGGTTTGATTTCTTACAGTAGAGAACAGGCAACTCAGATCCCAGATTCAATCATTAGAGAGGTAAGGTGAGGAAGAAAACCTGAATACAGAGACTTTTTATATTCCTGGTATCTGAAAAGCAGGGTTAACATCTACACTTATCTTTCACGTCTATATCAAGAGAAGTAAACAGATATGCTTGGAATCACAATCTGACCTGACATACACCCAAACGCTAGTGTATAGCCTTCTGGGCTTTTATTCTAGTTACAAATTCCTGTCATGTCTCATTTCTTTTTGTGTGTAAGCGACAGGATAACGGCAATGTTGTAGAGTAACAGCATGGATGATTCACATGTTACCTACTGAATCCACTTGCTGAGAACCCCCCCACCCCAAAAGCGTCAGCCTGGGAAGGCAGCTCAGTCGTGGAGCACTGAGTGGCGAGCACGAGGCCTGGGGTGCACCTCCAGTATCACCAGCAGCAGCATCATGCTTCTAAAGTTACTCGGAGGCTAAAGTCAATGCTAAACCCCTCGGCAGCTGCAACAGCAACTATGCACGACAAAATCAAGCCTGGTATTAACCAGAAGCTTCTGTTAGTGATTCCTGATTCATGATCAGTGACTCTTGATGAAGGGAAGAACTGACTGAGAGGAAAATGGTCATAGAGCTATCTCTTTTAGACAGAGATAACTGCTGAAAAATCCAGAACTCGTGTTCTGAAAAGTAATGATTAGTTCACAAACATCCAAAATGTCATTCAAACAATGCCCAGGTGAATTCACATACTTTAAGCAATATTCAGTAACACAAAATCCTTCTACAACAAAAGGGTTGGGATGTCACCTGCATCAGGACAGCTAATAGAGTCATTTGCTTACAAGAAAGAATTGTAACTCAAGTCCCAAAGACACAGGCTACCATAAAATTTCCCACTCACAAATAATAAAAAATACACCAAATGGGCTGGGCATGGTGGCACAAGCCAGTAATCCTAGTACTTGGGAGGATGAGTACCTGCTGAGGATGAGCTTTAGCAACTTAGTGAGACCCTCAGCAACTTATTGAGACATTTTTAAAAATAAAAAATAAAACAGGGCTGGAGGTAGAGCTCAGAAGTAGAATACTCCTGGGTTCAATCCCCAGTACCCTCCTCCCCAACGTGTGCACGCCCTCAAGGCAGCCCAGCCCCCCCCCCCCGCCGCCTCTATGAGTCTTAGAGGACACATTCCTCAGCTAAAAATGAACATTCTTCCCTGAAGAGTTCACCTCTAAAGGGAGAAAAAGTCTTCCAATTCCCCTACACCTTTTTTGATAATGCAGTCCAGAAAATTTGGAAGCAGAAACTGATTTTAGCAAGGAAAATCAAAATATTTTTCAAAGAACATTTTGTTCTCCCTTAGAATATATATTCCCAATAATCTATCAGTTCTCTTAAAACATAAACAACAATACAGACCTTTGAGCTCTGGTCTATTTCGTATACCCACGGACACAAAGAAGCAGTCCATGTCAACGTGCATTATACAGCTCTGGGGGCGTGAGGAGCTCAAGACCGGCACATCGCCTGGAAGGGGAGAGAGAAAGCGAGCGTAAACCCCAGCCCAACTTGCATTTCAAAAAACTAGGTGCAGTTAGTTTCAGAAATTATACTTAAAAGATGTTTAAGATGTTTACAAGGAGAATGGAGTCTTTAAAATACACAGACTATATATTACAGATTATTTCTATCACCTGAACAGGGGTAAATTTCAGTTTCTTTAGTTCTAAAAGTAATTGAGAGACACAGATTAAGTTTTTGGACATAATTTTACATCCATTGTGATAATTCCACGGTATCTTTTCCTAATCTATATTCTAATCAAGAATGTAATAACGATTGTCTATCAAGAATCTTATCTCAAAATTATCCCCGTGCTATTTTATAAAAATGTACTCAGGTGTTTTCATACGGTTAGGTACCATGAGCTTATGTTGGATGACCACCACTCCTTGCGGTCTACACACATTCATTGATACAACAATTAAAATGGCTCCTGCTATCTAGTGTCTGGAGGTGTCAGGCACTATAGATTTATAGGGTTAATTTATTTAAATTCTTATGACACTATGAGGGAGGTCGTCTTATTACCCCTGTTTAGGTCATAACTTGGGGTGAGCTGGCCGATGAATGTCTGCGCTGGGATTCAGCCTAGCCTGACTGTTGCTCCCTCCTACTACCACACTGCTGTTCTAAGTGAAAAGACTTCAGAAGTAGTCTATGAAATAAACATCTCTATACAAATGGAATTCTTCTCCTTAGGCCATTAAATATCACTACAAATCTACTCTGAAGCACATGAAGGGAGATAGGAATGAGTGTGCTTTCCTAAGAGAGAGAGCTTCCAATCACCCCGAGTTGTAGAGATTCATTAGGGTTAATGCTACCAGTAGGATCAAAAATGTTAGGATTAATATTATTTTATTTATTTTGGGGGGGGTACCTGGTATTGAACCCAGGGATATTCTACCTCCGAGCTACACCCTGAGCTCTTTTTTAAATTTTTTTTGAAATAAGGTCTCTCTAGGTTGCTGAGAGTCTCGCAAAGTTGCTGAGGCTGGTCTCAAACCTGTGATCCTTCTGTCTCAGCCTCCCAAGTACTGGGGATTACAGGCACACACCATTACGCCTGGCTCTTAATTATTTGAAAACAATGATATGTTATTAGAGTTATTCCCCTTGGTCCTCCAAAATCACAGAAGTCCTGGAAATAAGAACCCTAAGCTTGTAAAAGTTCTGGTATCACAGAGTTTTCCTCTGAAAGGTTTAAGAATATTAGTACTGGGAGTTAGTCTTATTACAAAAGGCTTCTAAAAACTTAAAATGTACGCCCTAACAGCGCTGGGCCCCTCGTCTACCAAGCTGTGACTGTGCCAGCGTTCACCTAGCTTTCACCATATGTGAGGCCCAGAATTTTTGTTCATGCTATCTTTCTTAAAGCTTATAATCCCGTGAGAAAAACCTCGATTCCTAGCACTCCTCTCAGAGGCCAGTGACGTTGCCCACAGTCCTGCGGCCACAGCAGAATGGCAGAGCCAGGACGTGGGCGCAGGCTGAGCTGTCTAACGTGAAAGCCTTGCGCTTTATCACCACCCTCCATGTTACTAGGAGAAGTAATTTATAAAGTAAATCTCAGTCACAATTCTGCTGTATAAGAGTATAAACATAGTGTCAACAACTCAAGCTAAAGGTTTTAAATATTCAAACACCCAAAGAGTACAGAAGCTATAAGCCAAGTATCTACCAAATGCTTTCCTATAATATAAAACCTTTTTATTTTATTCCCACTCATGGACCTAATTCATAATAGTTCTTTGAAGCTTTCAAAATTAAAGAACCTTCAGGTCACAAGGCCAAGACATAATGTAAGGATAATCTAACAGACCTATATAACATTACTCTAAAACAGTTCATAAATAACAAAGCATTTCTAAGAGCATGTAGGAATATACCAAACAGTACAATTAGATAGGAAAAAAACCCACATGGAAAGGCCCTACAACTTTGTAGGACAGGACCATGAGCTCTCTGTGCCTCAGTTTCCACAGCTATAAATTAAAGGCTAATATTAGATAATCTCTAAAATCTCTCATCCTGTAACTCATCAAAAACACCACCAGCTCAAATGAAATACTACTGTACAGTGGCCGTGGCAGAGCAGCCTGCTACTGCTGTGTTGTTTGCTTCTGAGGACCAAGGAAGCATTAAACCAAACACAAGCGGCCTACTCAGAGGGGAGAGTACTCAACCTCACTATACCACTGTAACTACAACAGTTAAATGTCAACATTATTTAATTATTTAAAAATCATGATGATGCAAGCTTTTAGAATTAACAATTACTTTTACGAAATCAATTTCATTCTTAACAGGAGATTAAGCATTGGATATAAAGCATGTCATATTTACACAGTTCCAAACTTTGACAACTGATAAGGTCTACATAAAGAATGAAATGGTCAGAATCTCAAACCACGTCATTTAAATATCCTGACAATTTCCAGTTAGCCACAATTAAGCCCGATTTATAATGTATTTTAATAAATAAGAAAGCTCTCTCTAATCGGTTACTACTCATCCCTGGAGACCTTCCTAGTGAGAACTTAGTACTGATCAGATGATCGAAGTCAGCATAGGAACAAAACGTCAAGCATAACGACTTCTTAAGAAAGCGATTTAGTAAGTATCTAGATACCTGTGTCAGTTACAACAAGGGCAGACCTGCCTGCTTTCATTTTTTTTAACTTTTCCCTTCCTGGAAAGACACCACTACTCTGTCTCTGTAGGGAACTGACAAACTCAGTCAATTCACACTTCCACGTTGATATGTGGTGCAGCCGTGAGTGGGAATAGAAGTCCGAGATAAAGCTGCAGTCTGGAGGTCTGGCCGGCACTGAAGGCGCAGCCTTGCTAGCAGCAGGTACTGAAGAAGTGCTTCTTGTGCTTGAAGGCCCCTGAACAGCGGAATGGCGAGCACCATTGACTCTAGGGTTACTGTGCAAAGACGGTGAGAAGGGGTGAGTTCTGTGTGGGCTCCGCAGCGCGTCCGTGTCCTTGGTGCTCGGCGGTGGCAGCTGCGGCCAGGTGCAGTCTCTGGCGCTGGTGCTGCTGGCCTCGGCCTTCTCCTCCCCCTGGGCAGAGTCTGGAGACAGCCTGCTGGCAGCGCTGTTACCCTCAGGCGGCAAGCGGTCCTGTGTCTTTAAGGCACCATTAGAGCTGTGTGTGTGGCCATTGAAAGTGGGGGCGCTGCTCCTGGGAGGCGGAATTCCATTCTGTTTCCTTCCAGGAAGGGTGTGCTCCAGATCCACAAAACTAAAATCACTATTTGTCTCTTCTTCACTCCAACTGCTCATTCCATTAACTTTGACTTCACTTTCTGTCTCAATTTTCTTAATTATGTGATTTCTAAAGTAGGGGAAAAATTTATTTAAGTTAATGTCTGACTTTAAGGATAAAACAATCTTTTCATTTAAACATTTTCTTAGTAATAACACATTTCAGTATTTCCCCCTTAAAAACTAAAAAGTGACCAGGCATGGTGGTGCACACCTGTAATCCTAGTACTTGGGAGGCTGAGACGGGAGGATCCCAGGTTTGAGGTCAGCATGCTGTAGCTTAGTGAGACCCTGTTAACAAAATAAAAACATAAAAAGGGCTGGGGGTGTACTCAGTGGTAGAATAACCCTGGGCTCAATTCCCAGTACCACCAGGAAAAAAAAAATTAAACCACAAACTTTATAGTTTGTTTTCCATCAAAAGATAATTCAGGGCCAAACAAAGGTAATTATTTTCAATTACTTTTCCCACAAAAGATTAATTAGAAGCTATAAACTCTAAACATCTAGTTCTAAAGCATAGTCAATAAATATTTGCTAAATTAATGTAGTATGAATAACTTCCACAAAATTGGACAAAAACTTCCTATGAGTTCTTTTCCTAGTTTTACATTTGGTTTTTATGTGAGCCACTGTCCAACACATTATGTGCAAGACAGGAGGGACTAAGGTTCTGAGGTCGGTTTCAAACAAGACAGAAGCTCAAGGTCTGTCAAATAACCCACTAACAGGGCTAAATGTTCAAATACACTGAAAAGTAAGAACCAGGTAAATGTGTAGGGATAACTCAGAAATCACACACACACACACACACACACACAAACACACACAACTGATGCTTGCCCTATTCACAAGGGAAATGCCACTTTATTTTTAAGAAAAAGTATATTGCGATGTCAGGATGGTCCAAAGGCAACCCTGACCAAGGTTCATGAAGGCCAGTTTATAAATACAGGCTCTATGATGAAATCAGGCTGAAAACCACACTCTGGCTTCTCTGGATGTTTGCTTAGTAATGCCCTGTAAGACAAAACTTATTTGTACTTATGAAAATAATCCAAGTAATAAAAACAAATTCTGGCTTATACAGCAGAAATTTGCTGGGCATGGTGGTGCACACCTATAATCCCAGTATGTGGGAGGCTGAGACAGGAGGATTGCAGGTTCAAGGCCAGCCTCAGCAACTGAGCGAAACTCCCAGCAACCTAGTGAGACAATTTCAAAATAAAAAATAAAAAAAGGGCCGGAGGTGTAGCTCAGAGGCAGAATGCCCCTGAGTTCAAACCCCAGTACGAGAGGGAGGGAAGGAGGGAGGGAAGGGGGGGGGAGAGAGAGAGAGAGAGAGAGCGCGAGCGCGCACAAGAGCAGTATAGAGTAGTAATTCATTCTACTAAAAGTGTTCATGGCATTAATCCAATGATGGGCCAGGCTCCAGACGGAGGGGTGTCATACAAAGTGCCAGGGCCCAGGCTGAGATGACCACATATCTCCAGGTTTTGTCTCAAATCCCTTGTCCTCATACCCAGGTGGCTCATCAGTACTGACAGTGTGACCACACACACAGCTCTCCTGTGTCAGAGGAAAGCAGCACACCGCCTCCGGCCGGCTCTGGCTAACCATCTCACCAAGCACAGCGCCAGTGAGGTAGAGCCATCCTCCCGAGTGACCAGCCAGGGAAGGAGAAGAGGACAAACTGAAAGCCACTGAAGGAGAAGCCGGGCTTGGTGGCACATGCATGTGATCCCAGTACTCGGAGGCGGAGACCTGAGGATCCAGGTTCAAGGCCAGCCTCAGCTACTTAGTGAGGCCCTCAGCAACTTAGACCCTGTTTCAAAATAAAGAATAAAAAATAGGGCTGGGGGTGGAGTTTGGAGGTAGAATGCCCCTGGGTTCAATCCCCAGTACCGCAAAACAAACAAACAAACAAACAAA